>JAVSCE010000426.1:0-125522 GCA_032199065.1 Smutsia gigantea
ACATTTTTAAAAATAAAGTGATGCTGTCACTTAGGAAAACAGCTGACAATATTTGTAACCAGTGGTAAAGTTTGAGCTTTCAAGCAAAAATCAGAATTGTGGAAAACTTTTATCTGATGCTGAAAGCGTGACAACTTTCCAGGATAGAGTTTTCTGATGAGATTGGTGGTAACATGAAGGAATGTGTGACCTTTTTGGTAGTGCATAATGAAACATGTCAGCGTTTGGAACAGCTGCACAACTCAGTGAACGAGTATTTTCCAAATAATCAATGCATAATACTCTAAAATCATTTATAAGTAAAATATCCATTTAAAGTGCAGTGTAGACCAAGGGATTTTTTAAACAGCTTTATTGAGGTAAATTTACTTATATAATTTACATAATTTATCCCTTCTACATGTAGAATTAAGTGATTATTAATAAATTTACATAATTGTAAACATCACCTCAATCCAATCTGAGATCACTGACATTACCCCAAAAGGATTTTTTGTGCTGCATTGCAGTCATTGCCCTTTTCCATCTCCAGCCCCAGGCAACTATTAATGTACTTTCCATTTCTATACTTTTGCATTTTCTGGACATTTCATATAAATGGAATCATACCGTATGTGGTCCTTTGCATATTTTTTTAGCATAATGTATTTTAGGTTCATCCATGTATGTATAAAAGTTCTTTGGTCTTTTTTAGTCTGAAATACTGTTCCACTGTATGGATATACCACATTCTGTTTGTTCTTTTTTCATTTGATGGGTACTTTGGTTGTTTCCGCTTTTTGGCTATTATGAATAATGCTACTGTGAACAGTCGTGTATAGGTTTAAGTGTAGACATACCTTTTCACTACTCTTGGGTATAAACCTAAGAATGGAATTTTTGGGTCATATAGTAACTATGTTTAATATTTTCAGAAAATGTATTATTTTATAGCCAGCCCCATCTATAGTTTCTGAGGGTTCAAGACTCTCCTTATCCTTACTAACAATTGTTATTGTCTTTTTACTTAACAACCATTCCAGTGGGTATGAAGTACTATCTCATCATGGTTTTAATATACATTTCTATGATGACATACTTTTGAGCATCTTTTCATGTGTCTGTTGACCATGTACACCTCTTTAATGAACTGTATATTCAATATTTTGCCCATTATTTATTTATTTATTTTTATTAAGGTATCATTGATATATAATCTTATGCTTAGGTTTCACATGAGCAACTCTGTGGTTTCTACACTTCCCCCTATTATCAAGTCCCCACCACATACCCCATTACAGTCACTGTCCATTACTATAGTAAGATGCTGTAGAGTCACTACTTGTCTTCTCTGTGCTATACTTCCTTTCCCGTGCCCCCCCCCCATATTATGTGCACTAATCATAATCCCCTTAATCCCTTCCCACCCACCCTCCCCAGTCCTTTTCCTTTTGATAACTGTTATTCCATTCTTGGGTTCTGTGGAGTTGGCTGCTGTTTTATTCCTTCAGTTTTTGCTTTGTTCTTATGCTCCACAGATGAGTGAAATCATTTGGTAATTGTCTTTCTCTGCCTGGCTTATTTCACTGAGCATAATACCCTCTAGCTCCATCCATGTTGTTGCAAATGGTAGGATTTGTTTTCTTCTTATGGCTGAATAATATTCCATTGTGTATATGTACCACATCTTCTTTATCCATTCATCTATTGATGGACACTTAGGTTGCTTCCATTTCTTGGCTATTGTAAATAGTGCTGCGATAAACATAGGGGTGCATCTGTCTTTTTCAAACTGGGCTCCTGTATTCTTAGGGTAAATTCCTAGGAGTGTAATTCCTAGGTCAAATGGTATTTCTATTTTGACTTTTTTGAGGAACCTCCATACTGCTCTCTATAATGGTTGCATTAATTTACATTCCCACCAGCAATGTAGGGGGGTTCCCCTTTCTCCACATCCTCGCCAACATTTGTTGTTGTTTGTCATCTGGATGTTGGCCATCCTAACTGGTGTGAGGTGCTATCTCATTGTGGTTTTAATTTGCATTCCTCTGATGATTAGCAATGTGAAGCATCTTTTCATGTGGCTGTTGGCCACCTGAATTTCTTCTTTGGAGAAGTGTCTATTCAGCTCTTCTGCCCATTTTTTAATTGGATTATTTGCTTTTTGTTTGTTGAGGCATGTGAGCTCTTATAATTTTGGATGTCAGCCTCTTATCGGATATGTCATTTATGAATATATTCTCCCATACTGTAGGATGCGTTTTTGTTCTACTGATGGTGTCCTTTGCTGTACAGAAGCTTTTTAGTTTGATGTAGTCCCACTTGTTCATTTTTGCTTTTGTTTCCCTTGCCTGGGAAGATATGTTCATGAAAAAGTTGCTCATGTTTGTATTCAAGAGAGTTTTGCCTGTGTTATCTTCTAAGAGTTTTATGGTTTCATGAGTTATGTTCAGGTCTTTGATCCATTTCAAGTTTATTTTTGTGTATGGAGTTAGACAATAATCCAGTTTCATTCACTTACATGTAGCTGTCCAGTATTTCCAACACCAGCTGTTGAAGAGGCTATCGTTTCCCCATTGTATATCCATGGCTCCTTTATCACATATTAATTGACCATATATGCTTGGGTTAATATCTGGACTCTCTATTTTGTTCCACTGGTCTATGGGTCGGTTCTTGTGCCAGTACCAAATTGTCTTGATTACTATGGCTTTGTAATAGAGCTTGAGGTTGGGAAGCGAGATCCCCCCTGCTTTTCTCTTCCTTCTCAGGATTGCTTTGGCTCTTTGGGGTCTTTTGTGGTTCCATATGAATTTTAGAACTATTTGTTCCAGGTCATTGAAGAATGCTGTCAGTATTTTGATAGGGATTGCATTGAATCTATAGATTGCTTTAGGCAGGGTGGCCATTTTGACAATATTAATTCTTCCTACCCAAGAGCATGGGATGAATTTACATTTGTTTGTGTCCTCTTTAATTTCTCTTAAGAGTGTCTTGTAGTTTCAAGGGTATAGGTCATTCACTTCCTTGCTTAGGTTTATTTCTAAGTATTTTATTCTTTTTGATGCAGTTGTGAATTGAATTGATTTCCTGATTTCTGTTTCTGCTAGATCATCATCCATGTATAGGATTGTAACAGATTTCTGTGTATTAATTTTGTATCCTGCAACTTTGCTGAATTTGGATATTAGTTCTAGTAGTTTTGGAGTGGATTCTTTAGGGTTTGTTATGTACAATATCATGTGATCTGCAAACAGTGACAGTTTGTTCTTCCTTACCAATCTGGATGCCTTTTATTTCTTTGTGTTGTCTGATTGCCGTGGCTAGGACCTGCAGTACTGTGTTGAATAAAAGTGGGGACAGTGGGCATCCTTGTCTTGTTCCTGATCTTAAAGGAAAAGCTTTCATCTTCTTGCTGTTAAGTATGATGTTGGCTGTTGGTTTTTCATGTATGGCCTTTATTATGTTGAGGTACTTGCCCTCTATACCCATTTTGTTGAGAGTTTTTATCATGAATGGATGTTGAATTTTGACAAATGCTTTTTCAGCATCTATGGAGATAATCGTGTGGTTTTTGTCCATCTGCATATTGATGTAGTGGATGATGATGATGGATTTTTGAATGTTGTACCATCCTTGCATCCCTGGAATGAATCCCACTTGATCATGATGGATGATCTTTTTGAATCGGTTTGCTAATATTTTGTTCAGTATTTTTGCATCTATGTTCATCAGGGATATTGGTCTGTAATTTTCTTTTTTTGTGGTGTCTTTGCCTGGCTTTGGTATTAGAGTGATGTTGGCCTCATGGAATGAGTTTGGAAGTATTCCCTCCTCTTCTACTTTTTGGAAAACTTTAAGGAGGATGGGTATTTGGTCTCTAAATGTCTGATAAAATTCAGTGGTGAAGCCATGTGGTCTGGGGATTTTGTTCTTGGGTAGTTTTTTGATTACTTATTATTCAGTTTCATTGCTGGTAATTGGGGTAATTGGTCTGTTCAGATTTTCTGTTTCTTCCTAGGTCTTGGAAGGTTGTATTTTCCTAGAAAGTCATCCATTTCTTCTAGGTTATCCAGTTTGTTAACAAAAATTTTGCTTAGTATTCTCTAATAATTCTTTGTATTTCTATGGTGTCTGTAGTGATTTTTCCTTTTTCATTTCTGATTCTGTTTATGTGTGTAGACTCTCTATTTTTCTTGATAAGTTTGGCTAGGGGTTTACCTATTTTGTTTATTTTCTCAAAGAGCCAGCTCTTGGTTTCATTAATTCTTTCTATTGTTTTATTCTTCTCAATTTTATCTATTTATTTCTTCTCTGATATTTATTATGTCCTTCCTTCTCCTGACTTCAGGCCTCATTTGTTCTTGTTTTTCCAGTTCCATTAATTGTGAATTTAGACTGTTCATTTGGGATTGTTCTTTGTTTAAATAGGCCTGAATTGCTATAAACTTTCCTCTTGGAACTGCCTTCGCTGCATCCCACAGAAGTCGGGGTGTTGAGCTGTTGTTTTCATGTGTCTCCATATATTGCTTGATCTCTGGTTTAATTTGGTCATTGATCCATTGATTATTTTGAAGCCAGTTGTTAAGCTTCCATGTGTTTGTAAGTCTTTCTGTTTTCATACCTTTGTGGTCTGAGAAGTTGGTTGTTACAATTTCATCCTTTTTTGAATTTGCCGAGGCTCTTTTTGTGGCCTAGTATTTGATCTATTCTGGAAAATGTTCCATGTGCACTTGAGTAGAATGTGTATCCTGTTGCTTTTGGGTGGAGTGTTCTGTAGATGTCAGTTGGGTCCATCTGTTGTAATGTGTTGTTCAGTGCCTCTGTCTCCTTACTTATGTTCTTTCCGGTTAATCTGTCCTTTGGAGTGAGTGGAGTGTCGAAGTCTCCTAAAATGAATGCATTGCATTCTATTTCCCCCTTTAATTCTGTTAGTATTTGTTGTACATATTTGGGTGCTCCTATGTTGGGTGCATAGATATTTATAATGCTTATATCCTCTTGGTTTTTTTGCACATTTTTAAATTTAATGATCTCATATTGAGTTGTAATAGTTCTATGTGTATTCTAGATAGAAGCCCTTTACTACATGTATTCTAGATATGTCCTTTATCAGATACGAGTTGCAAATATTTTCTCTAAGTCTGTCACTTATCTTTTTATTTTCTTAATGATACTTTAAGTAAAAGTTTAAAATTTTAATGAGGCCCAGAGCAGTGGATTTTTAATGTCACAGAGCATGACAAGTTCATTGATATAGTTTTAGATTTCTGTATTTCAGTTATACTTTGTTACCATTTGTAGAGTTTTGATGTTCTATTATCTGAAAGGCCAATTTTTCCATTTTGCATTTTCATGTATGTATGAAGCCAGATTTTTTGCATATATTTCAAACTAAATGCATGCTGCCAACAGATTATGAAGAATTAGGTGGAAGAATCCAGTTTTCTTTTATTAAGCCAGACATTAAAAAGAGTTGTAAAAATGTAAAACAGTATACCTATTATGCTACTTTTTTTGTTTTAAAGGTATAGTTTTATATAATAATATTTATGTTAACATATAACATGTTTAATGTTAATTTAAGTGAAGTGGATAAATGCTTAACTATTTTCAGTTTTAATTTCAAATACAGTGAATATCAATAGATATAAATAGTTCTTTGATGTCATCAGTATTTTTCAAAAGTGTAAAAGTTTCTGGAGGCTAAAAATTAAAATTTGAGAACTGCTACTTTTAAAATGCTGGGTGAGAGTCATATAAGATAGCTCTTACATGTTTATAGCATTGCTTTCTGATTTTCATGTAAGTTGCTTGTCTTTCTCTACTAGAACGTTAACTTTTTGAAAGCAGAGACCGCATATTTTGCTTTTATTTTATATTTCAGAACATCATATTTCTTCTCCTGGTGAAAGTACCCAAGGAAGACTTAGCAAGGGCTTGAAGGATTTCTCATTGCCTGACCATGTTAGGGCAGCATTTACTATGTTTGCTTTAACATAAATAACTATATTTTTTCATTCAGGTGGAAGAGCACAATGGTCACATCTTTAAGGCCACCCAATATAGCATCCCTACATACTGTGAGTACTGTTCATCTTTGATATGGATAATGGACCGAGCCTCTGTTTGCAAATGTAAGTATCGGAGATCTTTGAGGAATTTTTTTAATCACTTGACATTTGTAATTCCCTGAGTTTTCTTGTATTTTCTTTAACATAAAGGAGTAATTCACATTCTCTAGTTCTTTAACCTCATCTCTCACTATGCTGTCTTTCACCTATTGCCTGTAGTTAAACCACAATATTTTGGGTGTTCTTTGGTCACTATACTTGCAGCTCAAGGGTGAATCTGAAATGCTTTTCTCTCAGATGTTAATTAAATAGATTTACTATTTCATTTAATTCATGTCACCATTGAAATGTTATCTCTTAGCTCTTTCCTTACTATGCTATCTAAAATGCCACCCTGATCCTCAATTCTCTGTCCCTTACTCAGCTTTAATAGTCTTTATAGCACTTATCACCACCCAAAATTATACTAAGTATTCGATTGTTTTCTTGTTTGTCAGTCTGTCTCACTAAAATGTATTTCTATAAGGTCTGGAAACACTGTCTTTTCTGAATCACCATCACTGCCTAGAACAGTTTGGCATATTGTGAATTTTAATAAATATGTGTTGGATAGATGGGCCTATAGATGAGTGGATAAATTAACAATTTCGTAGGTTATAATGAAAAATGATACTTTTTTTCTTCTGTAATCTTTTCTTCAGAATATAAATGCCAAAGTGCAAGTAGAGACTTTTTGTAGGTCAGCTTGGTCCTGGCTTACACAGGACCTTTGGCTTCCACTCCTGTCATACCATACATCTACTCCAGTGCTTTTAGCAGTTCCATGAGGCTTTGTTTACTAATGGGCCAGAATTGAATGAATGAAATATTAGGAAGGGCTGAATCCATTATGATAATAAGGATGAAAGTCATGTTTGCTGTAGTGAAATCACTACTGTTGATAGATATGTTTACTTGTTCTGTGGTTCAACAGTGATTGCCTTTTGTTTTATTATCAATAGTCTAAAAATTTATAGTAAGAGTGAAATAGGAAGTAGCTTGCCATAAACTTGACTTAATGTTAGTTTGATTCCTGTAGGTTTGATATAATTTTCTCTCTGATTCGAAACTGAAAATGTAAAGATTCTGCTTTTTTTATGACTTGGGTGGTCTTGGTTGGATTTCTTAAGAGAACTAACTTTCTTTTTGATTATACCGGTGATTTCACCAGTACAATGATATGGCCTCCCCTACTTGATCTTGGCATTGAAAACCCACAAGTTAATACTTTGGAAGCTCAGGAAGGATATTCAGGTGTTGATATGCAGGAGCCAGAGCTGGTATAGCAAAATGGCATAGGCCAAGTATGTTCTCAGTATCTTCCTCTCACTGTGCCTTGTCCCACCCACCAACTGCCTAGCCACCCTGTTAAATCTCCTGCTCCAGGAAATTATTTCTACTGTGAACCTTTCTTTACCTCATCTTCCCAATCATAATTGATATTCTTTATGTTCTAGTTCTTAAGGGCTCTATTTTGGACCTTCTAAGATAATAAATAAGGCCTTTTTTATATTTTAATGTGCTGTCCAGTTTGTTTTTATTTCCATAAGGGTCTTTAGTAGTAATGTCTTTTTATCTACTGGAATAATCCTTAATTGGTATATTTGGCATTTTGGCAGATTGTAGAGCAGATGTATGAGGGGAACATGAGAACTAATTTGTGAATCAAACCACAAAAATAGACATATTCTGTAGGAATATGGCAAGGGTGGGAAGGAGGGAAAGAAATAAAAAGCTAAGCAGTCTTAACACATAATATAGTGGGGGTGGGGCAGGGTGATACGGGAGAGGCAGTATAACACAGAGAAGACAAGTAGTGGTTCTATAACATCCTTCTACGCTGATGGACAGTGACTACAATGGGGTATGTGGTGGGGACTTGATAATAGGGGGAGTCTAGTAACCATAATGTTGCTCATGTAATTGTATATTAATAATAGCAAAAAAAAGCTAGGCAGTCTAGAAATAATAAAAATCTTTTTTACAGAAATTAATTAGAAATTTTAAGCATGTTTTTTAACTTCATTTTTCCAAACAGAAGGAGATGAGATATTTTTTTGTTCTAATATTGTTCAAGGCATATATATGGTATTACAGCAGTCTTAGATTTAAAGAAATTTATGTCCAAAATAAAGTTGTAAACTTGCTAAATTCTTGTCATTGATGTACAAACTTCTACAAATGCTACATTCTTAACCTGTTTTTCAGTATGCAAGTATGCTTGCCATAAGAAGTGCTGCCTGAAAACCACAGCCAAGTGCTCTAAAAAGGTAAGAAGTTATCACCTGTGAGTAATAAATAACAGGGCTCTTGGTCATTTGTGTTTGGTTGAAAGAAATCAAGACCTCTGTGATGGTTTTATAGAGCAGTGGCTTTCAAACTTTTTGACCACAAATCATACTAAGAAATACATTTGATGTCATAATCCAGCATACACATGTAGAAAGACTGAAGTGATTTTTCTGGAACTATACTTACCCTTACTACATGGAAGCTACTGAACTGATTTCATAACCGAAAATTTATTAGAACGCTGCTTTTGAAGATTTCCTTTAAAATCTTACAAGTCTTTAAACACTCGTGAGACTTCCTAGGAGAAGTCAGAGAAGTCAAAAGAGCTTTTATTTTTTAGGACTCTCATAGGGCCATAGAGACAAAAGTTCGAGTTTGTTATTGCCAGGACTTGGGGGACCATGGTCCAGACATACAGAGAAGTAAGCCTGAAACCCAGAGGTTTCCCCTCAAGGCATTTTATGAATTCTTAGGCTACATGGTCAGAAGGCTAAGAAGCTCATTAGAAAAGCAGATTAGAGTTTTCTGTAGTCTCAGTGATAGGAGAGAAAAATTGTATGATTTACCTTCGAAGAAGGACCCTAGTCAATCCCCTAGACTCCTGGAACTATATGTACCTTTACTGCATGGGAGCTACTAGAGTGATTTTCATAATCTCAATGGGACCTCTGAAGAGCTATACTCTAGAAAAGGGGGTGAACTGTTTATTAATAGACTGCATTATAAAAACTGCATACTAGTTTTGAGGCCACTCTTGATACATTAAGATGGTCTGTTCCTTATTCTAGCTATCCACCAGAGAGAATAGAATGAGCCCTCTCTAAAGAGAGATAACATAGTCCAGAGTCTTACAATTTGCTTATTTTTAGCATCAAACATAAAGAAATGAGACTAAGAAAAACAAGTAGACAATATCAGTAGACTCATAGCTGTTACTGAATGCTAGAAATTGAATATTGAATACCAGTTCAAATACTAGATAAAAAGAAATTTCTTTTTTATCATAAAACTGAAATACATATTAATAAAAGAGTGAAATGGAAATTCTAAAAATAAAAAATGCAATTGAAATTATAAACTCAAAAGATGGGTTTAACAGTGTATTAGCTGTAGGAGAAGAGAAGATTGGTGAACTGAAAGATAGGTTAGTAGAAATATCCAAGCATGGAGAGTAAGAAGAATGGGGAAATACAAAAATAAACATGAGAGACATATAGAAAAGGATGAAAGGTTCTTAAATGTGTATAACTGGAATCCAGGAGGAAATGAGAGAGAACAGGGAGATACAACATTTGTCCAACAAATCAAGTCAAAGGTTCATGAACCACTTTAACCAAAAGTGGGATAAATAAAAAGAAAACCATACCAGATGAACAATGCTCCAAATGAAAGGAAAAGAAAATTTCTTAAAAGCAGTCTTAAGAAAAATTTCTTAAGGAGCAGTGAAAAGACTGACAACTGACCTTGCAACAGAAATGATAGAATACACGGCAGTGGCTTGGCATATTTTAAGTGTTATAGGAAAATAAAGCCAACATAGAATTTTATTGCCACTGACAGTAGCCTTCACAGTGAAAATGATGTGAAGACATTTCCAAACAAACAAAAACTCAGAATTTGTCACCAGCAGACATGCACTAAGAGAATTACTAATGGAAGTTCTCCAGGCAGAAGGAAAATTATCTCAGATGGAAACAGAAACATAGGAAGGAATGAAGAACAACAGAAAGAGTAAATAGTATGTGTAAATATAAATGAATATTAACTAATAACAATAATGTCTTGGGGGTTAAAGTGTATGCAGAATTAAAATGCATGACAGCAACACATGTTGTTTGGGTGAATAGAGTTAAACTTTGCCAAGGTTCTTGGGTTATTGGGAGTGGTAAAGGTGTTAATATGAGACTTAACTATGTTATGTATATTTTTTGTAGTCCTCAAAATCACCACTAAAAGAATACCAAATCTATAGCTTAAAAGATAATAAAGATGGGAAAATGGAAAAACACAAATAGTTGATTAAAAGACAAAAAAATGAGAGAAGCAGAAACATAAATCACATCAAAGAAAATAGTGAATTGCTAGATATAAGTCCAGATATATTGGTGATTACATGGAATGTTAATACACCCAAATACTTCCTGTCAAACAATTTCCAATTAAAAGATCCAAATACTTCCAATTAAAAGACTAGGTTAAAAGCATCTGAAAAATCTCAATGATATGCTGCTGTTTACAAGAGACAAATGGATATAAATTACACAAAATTGAAAATAAAAGGATAGATAGATATAGCATGCAAAAGACTAACCAGTAGAAAGGTGGTATAGCTGTACTAATACTAAAATGTACTTTAGGACAAGAAACATTACTTCAGAAAAAAGTGTTTCATAATGATGAAATGTTCAACTCATCAGAGATAAAAATTCTCACTTTAGAAAAGTCTAATATTTTAGCTTCAATACCTGGTAAACAAAAATTAAGTGAAGATGCAAGTGATATAAAAAACAGAACTAAAAAGCTTGACCTAGTTGACATGTATTGAACCTTGCATCCTGTAAGTACTTGAATACACAGTCTTTCCAAGGACATGTGGAACATTTGACATAACGGATTATATTTTGGGTCATAAATCAAGTCCATAGAAATTTCAAAGGATTGGAAGTATTGACAGTATATTCTTTGATCAGAATGGAGATAAGTTGTAAAGCAACACAAAATAGATAAATAGGCAATTCTCAAATATTCAGAAATTAAGTGGTATACTGTAAATTACAATAAAAATGGAAAAATATTTTCAACTAAATGATAAAGGATGACATAGCAAATGTGTGGATACCGGTAAGTTATGATTAGAGGAATATCTATAGCTATGTTAAATGAATGCAATTAGAAAGGATACAAAGACAGAAATGATCTAAACTTGCATCTCTAGAAGGTAGAAAAAAATAACCCCAGCAAATTAAACCCAGAGATAGAAGGGAGATAATAAAGAGAAATAAATGAAATAAAAAACATTTGTGCAAAAGATACAAATGCACAAAGCCAAATTTTAACTCTTTGAAAACACAAAACAATGGATAAACTCTTAGCAAAAGTGATCAGTAAAAAGAATTTTAAAAAACAGGAAATGTCATTATCAAGATGAGTCATACCTATTAAAATAGAATCTGTAATTGAAAATCTTCCTGCAAGAATGTCTCCAGGTCCAGTTAGTTTCACCACTGAATGCCTACCAGTATGTAAGGAAGAAACAATACCAGTCTTTTACAAACTCTGCCAGAGAGTGATAAAAGAATGAATATTTAAAATTTATTTCCTCCAAATTGACTTTAGGAAGATAGTGAAACCTTGAAGTCAAGTATGAAAGGATATTACAATAAAGGAAAATTGCAGGTCAGTCTATATCATAAGCATAGATCTAAAAGTCTTAAAGTAGTAGCACATTGAATCTGTGCTAATGATTAAAAAAATCCTCATGCTAAAATTGGTTTTATTCCATGATGCAAAATTGGTTTATCATTCAAAAATATTTGATGTAATTCACCACATTGAAGAAATGAAGAAAAAAATATGATCCTCTCAATAAATATAAAGTATTAGGTAAAATTTAAAACCCAGTTATTATTCGAACAAACAAAACTAATTGACCACAGAGTGGAAGAAGATATTTGCAGTTCATATATCCAGCTTGGCTAAAATATGTAAATAACATCTACAAATCAGTAAGAAAAATGGTCAGTTCTGTAGAAAATTAGCACATGACTTAAGCAAGCACTTCATAAAAGGACTTCCAAATGACCAATAAACATGAAATAGTCCACAACTTCACTAATCATCAGGGAAATGCAAATTGAAACCATAGTGAGATATGTACCCACTAGAATGGCTAAAATGAAAAATATTTTAGCAACAATGTAGAGCAACTGGAAGTTTTATATTTAGTGGTAGGAGTGTAAGTAATTACTCTTGAAATTATTTGGCAGTGCTTATCAGACCTGAACATAAGCATTTCTCATGACTCAGCAACACCACTCCAAGATACATGCCCAACAACATATACATAGATATTTGTGCCAAAAGACAAATAAAAGAACATTCAGATCATACTATTTGAAATATCCCCAAACTGGAAGAAACCTAAATGTCCATCAGCACTAGAATGAATAAATAAATTATGGTGTATTTGTATATTGAAATACTATATAGCAATGAGATTAAACTGTTGGTACTCACTGACATAATGTTGAATGAAGAAGTCAGAAACAAAACAGTGCATACTGTAGTATTCCATTTAAATAAAGTTAAAAATAGGTGAAACTAACTCATGGTATACATAACATATGATACCACTAATACAATGTTCAAGGTCAGGTAAAACTAATTTATAGTGCTAGAAGTACAGTACTGGTTATTTGTGAATGGTGAAACACAGAGTGGCTGGGAAGGCCTGAAGAGAATTTTATACTGCTGGGTATATTCTTTTTCTTGATTTGAGTCCTGGTAACAAGTATGCACTTACTTTGTCAAAGTCTATCAAGCTGTACACTTAGGATTTGTACACTTTTCTATGTGTATGTCATACTTCTATAAGATTTTATTTAAAATTCACAAGTTAATTTGGAGGGAAAACAATTATAAAAACATGCACAGTTGACCCTTAAGCAATGCTGGGGTTGGGGTGCTGACTCCTCCTAACCCTCACTCAGTGTTGTCAAAAATCCATGTATAACTTTCACTCTCCCAAAACTTAATTACTAATAAATAGCCTGCTATTGATGGGAAGCATTACTGATAACATAAACAGTCAATTAAACAGTGTAGGTATTATATACTATATTCTTACAGTAAAGTAAGCTAGGGAAAAGAAAATGTTTTTTTCAAATTGTCACAAATCTCCAAAAAAAATCCCAGTATATTGAAAAAATTTCACATATAAGTGGACTCAGTTCAAACCTGTTTTGTTCAAGGGTCAGCTGAACAACAGGAAACTCAATGTTAAATTTTTTTCAGTTGAAAATAGTAAGATTAAATTTTCTCTTAATTTCAAAAAACAGGTTTTTCGCATGCTTGGCTTAGATTAGTTGGTTTCAGATCAAACTATTTTAAGGATTTTATTTAATGCCCTCAAATAATTTTAGTTCTTTGCTCTTACAAGTCTTAAGTGTTAATATTCTTAATGCCCTAGAGATAGCTGTAACATTTAAATAAATGAATTACATGGATGCATGTTGTGTCACAATATAGCAAGAAGTTTGGCTAAAGTTTATATTGTTTATGTTTGTTAGTTTGTATTATTGAAGTATAGTTGATATATTGTACAGATGGGCCAACAGACATATGAAAAGGTGCTCCACATCACTAATCATCAGGGAATTACAAATCAAAACCACAATGAGATACTACCTTACAGAAAGTTTATTTTGTTTTAATCATTGCAGTATTTTATTTCCTTAACAATTTGTTGAGCATTTGCCATATACCAGATACCGTGCTATGTATATTGATCTGTAACTTAATCTTTACAATAACCCTCTGTGATTAAAAGGTGATATTTTTGTTGCAAATATGAAATAACCTCAATAACTTAATTCTTAGAGCAACAATTCAAAATTTTAACTTACATCCTCTAAATATTCCAAAAGTATCTTTCTATTTCACCTCAGACCTAGATGTACTTTTAAGAGATGTTGCCTTACATTAAAGATAATTTAACATGCTCCAAGATAGACGTGCCGTTAATTCTTTTAAGAATTAAGTGCTGGAATGCAGAGTATATAGAGATAAATAATGCATAAAATACAAAACTTATGTCTTCCCCTAATTAAAATTCTCTGGTGACTTCCTTTAGCTTTCAGGACAAGATCCAAATTCTATAACTTAGTACCCAAAACCGTTTATGATCTCTCTTTTTCTCATTTTTTCAGTCATAGCGGATTACTTTTATTTTGTTTTGCCCAACTTTGTAGTTCTGTGTTTTCTGTGCCTGAAAAGTTCTTTTCTTGCCTTCCTTATTTATGTACTATTTGCTTTCCAACAGTTAGGTCAAGCATCAGGCCCTCTCAAGGTACATTAGTTGTTGCCAGCCCAATTCTTCCTGATCTTGCTGTTTCACTTCTGTGTTTCCATAACACCTAATAAATCTGTTGTTACTGTTTTACTTACCTCCACACACTAACACTTCTAGTTCTAACATTAGTTTTAAGTTAAGGAGACCCTTACTTGATTTTGTTACCTGGCACATAAAAGGCAAGTGCATTAACATTAGAAAAGAAATTAGGATCAACTCAAGTAGAATCTTAAATGTTTAGACCCAGGAATGTTTGCACCTTATTTTGATATTTACTGACTAGTCCCAGAAGATTCTTGAGGTTAATAAAATAGATTACATATACTATACAATATGTTAAAAGGGGAGAAAATGGATGTGGGGAAATTCATCTAGAAGCTGTTGGATGCATCCAGGTGGGCAGTGATATAGGTTTGAACTTGGATGATGGCACTGAGAACAGGAAAGAAAAAAATAGTGTGTAGTAATTGACTAAAAGAACTTGTCACTGATCCCATGCAGACTGAAGGAGAGCAGGGTGTACAGTGTCGGGCTAGGGAAAGAGAATGGTGTAAGGGAAGGAAAGGACAACAAGGAAGACTGACAAAAAAGGTTTCAGTCTCAGAGTAACACCTGGCATTCTTCGTTTCTGTGAATTGCTTCAAATAATCTTAAGAAAAAGCTGTTTTTTGCAGTCACATAAACTATAGTTAGTAAGGTAAGATGTCAGATACACTATTGAAGTAAATAAAAAAGAGCTAGTACACTAATCATGGGCCAGTCTGTACGTGCCTCTGCCTTTAACTATGACACCAGTGTTCAGTTCATCTTCACTAAAGTTTACATAAGTATCAAAGCATTTTTATGCTTCAGAAATTACTGGCAACTCCATATCAAATCATATTTTCTAATGGTACCTGGTAAATGTTTAACATACAAAGTCTATCCCCCTTCTCCCTTGTTCAAATCTCATCTTTACATTGTGGCTCCGAGGGAAGCATGATGAACTCATGGGACCGAAACTAGACTGGGTGGGAAAACTCCGTTCATTCGCTCGTGTTCCTCCCCTCCAGCCGTGGCCCTCGCTCCCCAGTCCGGACAGGCACTCGCCTCTCCACCGCCCCTTCCAAGAAAACTCCACAGGTGGACCTGGTGACTGACAGGCACCAGGCCAATTGCAGCAAAGGGGAGGAGCGAACAGCCTTTCCACCCCTTTTCCCAGAGGCTGCCGGAAGAAACACCTATTGATATGTAATTGGACTATGGCCAGGAGAGAGATTCTGGAAATACTGCAATTTTACCCCAACATGAAGAGATTTTTAACAGGAAGGGGAACAGTAGTTTGTTGCCACTGTCTCCATTCTCCACCCCACTATTTTTTGGAGGGATTCCTGGTGGAAGAGAACTGGAACTCACACTGTCAACATTAACCATAATTTTCTTTTCCACAACTGTCATAACTATGCTTAAAACTATAGGGAAATAAAGAGTAGTTCCCCTTAAAGAATTAGTTAAATACGTTTAAAGATGTTTGAATGTATTTGGAAACAAAAAAATTATCTTTCATTTAGTATGATCCAGAGCTGTCATCTCGACAATTTGGGGTTGAACTGTCCCGTTTGACCAGTGAAGACCGAACTGTTCCTTTAGTGGTAGAGAAGCTCATAAACTACATTGAAATGCATGGACTATACACAGAAGGTATTTACCGCAAGTCTGGTTCAACCAATAAAATTAAGGAGCTTCGACAAGGTCTAGATACAGGTAAGATAGTGTCCTCCAAACCAAGACCAAATACTTTTATTTAAGTAGGCCATTTTATACTCTTAAAGTTTGCGTTACATATTGATCCTTTTCTTGCAGCCAAAAGAATGCAATCTTTTCTGTTTTGCTTGTTTATCACTTTGTGGCTTTCTAAGTCTTTGTTTTTATGTGGCCAATTCATCAAACATATATTGAGTGTGTCATTAATACAAGGCATTATTAGGTACTTCATACATCTTATTTAATCTTTTTAACAATTTGGTAAAATCATGATATCTAATTTACAAAGAAAATTGAAGTTCAGGGAAATTAAACAACAAGCTGTTGATGGTGCAGGGCACTGTGCTGTTTTTATGCTAATCTTCATAACAATTTTATGAATTAAGGTAATACTCTTATGCACAGATAAAGAAATTGAGGTTTACAGAGGATCTTGTCCAAAGATTCACCACCAATAAGTTAATAAGTGACCATGCTGAGATTTAACTTCAGATGTTCTGAATCAATCTATAATCTAAACTATTGCCTGTTAGTCCCTATTATTCTGACTCAGAGTGGTGTTCTTTCGGAGGCATCTTCTTGCCTTCCTACATTAATGACATAGTCACTTAAACTGATAATTATTGGGTTAAATGTGTATCAGTAGAGCTCTATTCTCAGTCCTGGAATGTATCCTGGGATTTGACTTTGGCATCATTCTCAACTTCTACTCTTTACCATTACTGTGGAGGAGTAGATTTTTTGGAATCACATTAGGTACAAAGCTTGTCTCTATGTTGCCAAGAACCTATCCACATGCTTTTTCTTTCTAGGTTTTTGGGTTTTTTTTAATGAGTAAATAAGTGAGAAATGAATCAGTGTGGAAATAACATAAAATGCCTGGTAAAACTCAACCAGGAGGTTCTGCCAAGGACAAAAGTCTCCATTTTGAAGGCAGTTGCCAACTTTTCTCTTATATCTTGGGTCAGCACAAGTGAAAAATCATCCTGTATCCTTCCAATCATCTCTTCTGTATAACTTTAGGAGTTTATAAGTGAAACATATGTTATTTCCTTTACAGTTCCTAGACTCAATTATTACAGCCCTTTCATCTTTAAGAATGACTTAAAATCAGTCTTACTTTTCAAAAATGTCCTCTGGGTCTTTTTTCCATTTTGTCCTGTAAAGCTTTGTTACTCAAAGTATGTTACATGGACCAATCCAGAAATACAGAAATTGAGAGCAAGCATTTAGAAACATTTATAGCAGTTTAAAGTGCTTTTACATGAATACGTGATCTTTTACATCTATGAGTCCACAACAGATTTGTAAAACAAACAAAAACTTCCTTTACTTCAGTTAGAAGTGCTGTTCCAAAGCATGGAATTAGGTTGTTGAAGATATAATCAATTTGATTTAGAACATGAATGCTTCTTTTGGTTATGATAGTTTCTAAAGTGAATTATTTGAAACTCCTTGCATGTTTTGGCTGTTACGTAACTCTTGTCTCTAAACAGATGCTGAGAGTGTAAACCTAGACGAATATAACATACATGTCATTGCAAGTGTGTTCAAACAATGGCTTCGTGATTTGCCCAATCCACTTATGACCTTTGAACTCTATGAGGAATTTCTCCGAGCAATGGGTACGCTTTCCTCAAGGTTCAGGAGAAGTTCTACACTTGAGAAAGATGTGTCATCTTCATTATAGACTATTTAACCATTCTCTATTGGTTTAGTCTGTATAGATGCAAAAGCAAACTTCAGACATTATAAAACTGCCAGTGTACTTTCATCTATTCAGATACTGATTTTTATAGACTCATTAAAATGTCAGTGTCCTTAAAATTTTCTGGGTGAGTCACTTAATTCTCACAAAGAAATTGAGAGGCTGTGATTATAAACAAGTTAAAAGATTAAATAGGAGATTTCAGGGGTAGCTTATGTTCATTTCAATTGTGAATCTAAGCAAGAACTCTGTGTAAAGCTGGCTGGCTATTTTATGCCAGGCCTAGTAGGTTATGAAGTTTAGTTTTTCAGAGCTACACATATATAGGATATTGGTGAAAGAAGACCTTCCTGGGAGTGTTTGGACCTTGAGGCATCATTCCTCAAATTCCCCTAAGAGTGATTTATAGATTATTTGACAGTTGATTCGTTTTAATGGTGAATCAGTCTGCCACAAAATGCCTTGAAAAATAGGGCATCTCTTTCACCTAGCTATAATCAAGGATTACTGAGATATACATATTAAACTAAGGAGACTACTTAATAAATATAGAACTCAAGCAAAGGGATATTCGTGGTAACAGTGAGTTGCAGTTTTCCCATCACACAGGTATGACTGTCTCTCCTAAAATTCTAAAACTCTAGAGCCAGCCTCCCCTGCTACCTAGTGTGTCCAGAAGGATGTTCGTAAGAGGGGATATTCAGTCTTATTTGCTCCTCTTACTGTTTTTAGGCCTTCAGGAGAGGAAAGAGACAGTCCGTGGTGTATACTCTGTGATTGACCAGCTCTCCAGAACTCACCTCAATACATTGGAACGCCTTATCTTTCATCTAGTCAGGTAACTTCCAGAAGCAAGGGCATGTTTGACAGTTTCTCTTGAATTCTTTTAAATAAATGAGTAACTATTCTGTTTGGTAAACTGACAGATCTTTTTTTTTTTCCTATTTATGAAGTTAGTGCCTCAAACAGGTGGTTACAATTCCTTGGAGCAGAAAGCCTCAGCTGCATGGCAGGTGTTTCTCTGCCCTTCTGACCATGTAAAAACTTCAGTCTCATGGTGGTACTATGTAGCCTAGCTTGTTACCTAACTCCTGACCTAGAAAGGATGTGTGTCTGTTGACATCACCTAATTCATAGGAGGTAGTTCAGATGGTGCTCAGGGACTGACTGATGAGAGACTTGAGACTATCCTCCCCGACTGTAAATATCAGCAGTAGTTGGGAAGAAAGCTGTCTTTGTTTCTGGATAAATATCTAATAATGACTGTCTGAAAATACCTTAAAGTCTGTACTCTGCGTTCTTCAGACTCTTTCTTCTAGGGATGGTGACCTTGGGCAGTGGGTCAGAAATTTCCTTTGATAAGCTCTCTGCTGGCCTACATTACTTCAAGGAAGGAAGAGAGGCATTTTCCAGAGGCAGAGGAACAGCATGGGGAAAAGTCTCTAGTGTTACCCTTCCAACTGCTGATAGATCTTTCCATTATTATGTGGTTGCTATCACAGGCCTTCTTTCTCTCATCTCTTATCTCCCTACTATTTTCTCTTTTTAATCCCTGTTTCACTTTTTTTTTGGTTTGTTTCTTAGGATTGCCCTACAGGAAGACACTAATCGAATGTCTGCCAATGCTTTGGCCATTGTGTTTGCACCATGTATTCTCCGCTGTCCTGACTCTGTTGACCCACTACAGAGCGTGCAGGACATCAGTAAGACTACCACGTAAGTCTAGTCACCATCACCACAGTAAGATGACAGGAACTTCTGAGTCAGTGTAGTCACTTTATCTAGATACCAAACAGTGAAGATTTCATAAATTCAGATTTTTTAAGAAGATTGCTAAACACCATTGGGTTTTCTTATGTTGAAGATGAAAAATTTCTTTAGATTCTATTCAGCTGAGTGTCATTTGTTTTGAAGGGTCTTATTTTTAAAATCTGTTCTTTTTAAGGAATATGGTTTCTAAATATGTTTTAAAATTCCATTTTACCAAATTACATACACTTTGTATCTTCTGTTATCTAGTCTAACTAATCTTATGGCTCTGAATCCCTTTGGTCTTAGTATTTCAATATTCTTGTATTTCATCTTGGCCTTTTTTTATGGGCCTCTGCTTTCCTTCTTAACCCTGGTTCTTAACCTTGATTGCAAAAAAGAGCTTTAAACAAATCCTTGTGTTTGTGTCCTGTTCCCAGAATGTCTGATTCGATTGGTCTGCGGTATGGCCTGGGCATTGGGACTTAGGACTGCTCCTCAGACAAATACTGAAGTGCAGAGCAGCCAAAGTTGTGAACCACCATTCTAAATCCTGTCTCTGAGCTCATAAAAGATGGGATGTTGATTTTTCTTTCATTTTCCTTCTACAATCTACAACACTTAGCTGAAAAACAGTCTATAGATGGTATACTTTATTTATTTCAGCTCTTAACAGTTTTCTCTCTTACCTCCTGTTCTAGCTGTGTGGAGCTGATTGTTGTTGAACAAATGAACAAATATAAGGCTCGTCTCAAAGACATCAGTAGCCTGGAATTTGCTGAGAATAAGGCAAAAACCAGGCTGTCACTGATTCGAAGATCAATGGTAAGATGCAAGACGTGGAATCACAGGGGCCAATGGGAGCCTTCCTGGGTTTTAAAGTGTGTATTTATGATGTAGAAAAAGGTTATTTTCACATGGAATAAGTGGGTGAAAAAAATCACCTTATCTCAGGCTACTATGGGTGCCTCATGTTTGATCTTTTAGCTCTCTTTAGTTACATGTACAGAATTTTTTAAATCAAGTGTTTGGGTAAAATCATGGTAGTTTAATGATTTGCCATGTTTTCTTTTCTGTCTTTTCTATAAAAACTTAACCTGTCCTAACTTTTTTCTCTACTTCCTTGCACTATCTGTTCTCACCCTCAACCATATCACTTTTGGTGGTCCTGCCAGTACTCCTTGGGAGGTAGAGACCTTAATCATTTGTGATTTATAAGGGAATGGAATTCCATCTGTGAGTTTACTGTTATCAAATAAAGGTTGCTTCAAGGTTTGGTTATTAGGTTTTAAAAAGAGCCTTGCAAAATTGATAGTTTGTTTCCTCCATTTGCCCACTTTTCTGTTTAGTATCTTCCTTTGTAACTAGTGACATATGTATAGATAACTCCAGTTTTCACTGACCGATAATCAGAAACATCTATGTAACTGGAAAACTACTACTGTTAAATTTAGAAACATTAAAATGAAAAATTGAATCATTTGCTACCCTTTGCTTCAGTTTTAAAACAAAATTGTAGTAATGAACACCCACTCAGATCCCCTATAAATCTGTAACGAGAAGCAGGCTTCCCATCAGCGTGCCCCTGCCTTTTCAGGGGCCCAGCCAAACTTTCTCCGTATCCTCATAGTTGATACATAAATTAGCATTAAAATAACTATTTCTTTCTTTACTAATTAAACTGTCTGGCATAGAACGAGCACTCAACAAATGTCATTTGATTAATTTAGTGAAGGGTCTTCTTTTACAAATATAAACACAGACTTTTTCTGAGCAGTTTAAATGTATTAAATAAAGTCCATCACACTATTTAAATCTTTAACCCAGAAAATGGAAACAGAAACTCCATTTAAAAGTGAAGCCCTTTCTGTAGTATGAATTTGCAGGAGCTCAGTACTGAGAGGTCTAATTTTGCAGTGCCCATCCAGGGAGGAAGAAAGAAGACCTTTTACTGTAAAGTTGCTTTTCAAAGTAGGTAGGCAAGCTGTGATGTTTTGCTGATGCTGCAAAAGATGGATATATTCAGTCCATTGAAAAACTAAACCTCCTTTAATGGGGCAATGACATGTACATTCTAACCTTCTGCTTTCCTTTTCATGTCCTTCCTAATCCAGAAACCTGTACTAATTGCAGTTAGATTTATGAGCATTACCCGCAGTTCAGTCTCGGTATGTATTAATATTGAAATGTGTCACAGCCACTTTACATTATTGTCTCTCATTCATCCAGGAGTTGTTCTGCTCTATCGTCCATGCCTGTCCACCCTCCATGTGCAGCCCCAGTTCAGGTCCCACTTCCTGACCAGCCTTCTCTTGATTCTCTTTTATTCTCTTTCTTTAGAATCTTCATTTTTCTTCCTCTCTTTTATGGAGTTGAACAGTGTCTATTTACAATATACTGATTTTTCCTCTTTGTCGGATAAGCCTCTTTGTGGATTTCTTCTTTGGTTGGATCATTAAAGGGTGAACATTGAAACTATTGAGGTATCAACTTAATTTATGCCCTATGAACTTTGTTCTCATCAATCTTCTCTTCTTTATTACTTGAAATACTTATTATAGCTTCAGCATCCTTCACCATTAGTAATGCTTATTTGCCCACTCATATTTGAGACTTTGATGGTGTCTTCCTAGACATAGAAGCATGGCTCTTACCTACTTAGCATTTCTCAGGCTGAAGCATGGCTCTTACCTACTTAGCATTTCTCAGGCTGAAGCATGGCTCTTACCTACTTAGCATTTCTCAGACAGAGCAGCAAATAGTAGTGAGAAAATTGATAGACTGGTTCTAGACTTAAATATTATAATGTAAATTAGTTCATAGCAGGATTTCATTTATTGTGCAAAAAAGCAATGGAGAAATGGAAAGCTACTGGTATATAAGGAAACAATTTTTAGAGACTGTCCATCTATAACCAGTTCATTGAGGATATCTGTTTACTTTTTATCTAGTAACTTATGTCCCAACTCTACATGTCAAACCCCCCTTTCCTACTAGATATCAACTACTTTAACAGCATCTTGTCACTATTCCATAATTTTCAAATGCTGTAGTCTCATTCTAGTATTTAAGACTTATTTCTCTTCCTATTATAACTTCAGTCACAGACTTGATCTGGTACTCTTCTTACTTTCTCCCTTGACAAAGTGGACCTTAATCTGGAACTGAAAACTTTAGGGGTGGGTGAGTAAGTTCTTTCTGTCACATGCCTCTGCCCTCTCTCTTTCTTGTGCTTTGCCTTCCTCTGGTGTTAAAACTGAGGAGCGAAAGGTAAGCATGGCATCCCACTGTTGAGGTGGCAGTCCTCTTTCTTGGTTGTTCAACATAACTGTTCAAGCTCATTGTCAGTAGACTAAATGAAGATGAGTGGTAGCTCCAGTTTACCTTGCTGACAGTGAGCTCAGTCATATCCCACATACATAGGCATTGTCATGGTATCCCATTGTTGAGGTGGCAGTCCTCTTTCTTGGTTGTTCAACATAACTGTTCAAGCTCATTGTCAGCGGGCTAAATGAAGATGAGTGGTAGCTCCAGTTTACCTTGCTGACAGTGAGCTCAGTCCTATCCCACTTACACAGGCATTGTCAACCCCTTGCAAGATTGGCTTATATCTTCACCTTCTGGCTAAAACTGACTAATGGCATTCCTTTGATATTACTCTGATATGTATATCTTTCTTTGCCTCAAGACTTTACCCAATCAAATCTGCCTCTCATGGCCAATTCTAGGGCCTGCAGACACGTTTGAGGAAATGTCACATTTTTCATATCTCTTAGGAACCAAGACCTCAAGGTAGCTCTCTACCTGACATTTCCCCACAACACTCTCTCTCCATCTCACTTTCCCCATACATATAACAGAGGAGAAAATCAGTAAGTCTATACAGATAACCAAACAGGAAATGAAATATCAGTCTGCCTTTCTTTTAGATGGTGTCAAACTTTAATTCTTACTCTCTGGATTCAGATATGACAACAATTTTTTTTTCCAAATATGGGAGGGAATATACTGTTTTCGTAAACTCTGTGTTCCCCTCAAAGTCCAGTAATGCCCTCTTTCTTTTCAGCCTTTTTAGATTCGCATTGAAGAAGGTATTAAAATGTTGATTATAGGGCTGGTCCAATAAACTGGTGCCTTCAGTAAGCCCTGAGAGAAGAGGCTCTACCAACTACTGTTGGCTCCTTGAAACTAGAAGCTACAAGCTTAATTATCCTCAGCTTTGGGCCTTACACAAAATTTTAGAAGAGGAAAAATCCCACTAAATATCCAGTTACATATGCATTTAGCTGTAGAAAAGGCTTTGGGCACAGTCTTAAGAACAAAACTGTCTGGACATTCAGTAAGCATCTATGGAATTGAATTTAAGAATTGAATCTGGGAGAGATGGCAATAAGTTTTTAGTATATCTACTACAAGTAGACTAATCAAAGTCAGTAGTGTTCATATATTCGTAAATGAAAAAAATTACTATTTCATATAATGAAGAGATGAAATGCACTTATGAAAAGTATGTTATGTTACTGCCAATGTGAAAAGTCATTTGAGTTAGGTGTTGAAAGGTTAGAAGTAATTTAACAAATGGAGAAAAGAGGAGACAATTCCCAAGGCAAGGAAGCATGAAACAACAATCTATGAATAATAACTACCTTGTGTAGCTAGAGCTGGAGCAGGTAGGGTGGAAGTAGCAGAAAATTTGGAAAGGTAGATGGGAACCAAATTTGCAACATTAAGGATTTTGAATTTCCTGCTTTGAAACATTTGAGAGCTAAAACGTTTTTTAAATAGGGAATGCACCAACAACGTGTCTTTTAGAAGATAACTGGAAGCATTCTGAAGAGAAATGGACTAGAGATGGGCAAGACTAGCAGCCATATATCAGTTAGAAGGCTTTTGACTTATAAATAATCATATTTGCTATCACCAAAATAGGTTGAATCCTTATCATTTCATTTTGAAAATATCTGTTTCTGCTACCATGCAGAAAGTGATAATTAAATTTATGGAGCATAATCTTTGAACAGGCTATACCCAGACTAGGATTTCAGAATATGATATGCTCACAGTCCATCCAGTTATACCTTTTCTATAAAAAATAGGTTTTGTTATTTATTTATGCTATAATTCCAAGCATAAATATTGAATTAGCACTCTTTAATATAATATGAAGGTCTTTAGCTCTTTAGCTAATATAATATGAAGAATATAATTTGAAATAAATTTTACTAATCTGTAAAATCCTCACACATTATCCTCTTGAAAGATGTTATACACTGAAGTTTCCATAGCCAAACTGTTGTAATGTGTAGCACTTCTAAAACTTTGACCATGGAGTGCTTTTCTTCTTAATGTATCCAGTTGAACAAGCCTTCTAAAAAAGAATTTTTTTTAATTCTAATTTTTAAATAGTATCAGTTGCCACTTTATTTACTTTGGAATTTTTTAATTGCTCTAATTGTTCTTGGATTTTTCTGCTGTGCTCATAGTGGTTGTCAGTACTTACGAATTTTGCATCTTCTAGGCTTACTAAAGAACTTCTAGGTTTATTATCTGTATGTCTGTTAGAATTTAGCATACCTGAACTTCTATATTAATGTGGATAAATAAACAAAAGAAGCACGAAATGCCCTTTCAAAAGTTAACTATTAATTGGAAAGCCAAGAATCAATTGAAAAGTGACAGCTCTAAAGGTCTCCAAAGGAAAGAGATATTTCAAGTGTGGACTTAACTTGACTCTAACAAAGGATCCTGTTATTTTCTTATGTTAGTACATGGTGTCTAACTGTACTGTTCATGTTTGGCTGACTTGACATGTTAAGAATCAGATCGAGAGAATGAAGATTTTCTCAGAATATAGGAGCATTCTTACTATTTCTGGTACTGACCAGCAGGTATTTTTGTAGTATTATCTTTTTCTTTTAAGATATAATTGACATATAACATTGTCTTTGTTTTAGGTATACAACCTTATAACGTGATATATGTATGTATTGTGAAATGATTGCCACAATAAGTTTAGTTAACATCACTATAATTAAAATTTTTATTTCTTGTGATGAGACCTTGTGGTTTTAAGACCCCCTTGCTCTTAATATTTCTCCCTAACCCCCTTCCAGAGGTCATTAATGGTTCATAAAAGGCATTACCTGAACATCTACATGCAGTAAGCATGCAGAGCTAGTGGTGGGGAGGATTAGACATAGGACCTTTTTGGTAGAGTAGGCAAAGGGAGAACAGTATTTGTGTTCTTTTGTGTGTTTTATGAAAGAAGCATCTTTTTCAAACCCTTGGAATCTTCTTATTTTCTCAAATGGGGAAAAACAGGAAGAAAAATTATGTAGATTCTTAATAGAATTCTTGATAGAATTCCATAGGAATGAAAGAATTATAGTAATATTTGGCCAGAGAACTTAACTCTTTTGAGGAAGTTAGGTTTGGGGAAACGAAAGGCGGAAGTTACGAAGTAAGAAAATATAAGGATTACTGTGCCATGGGATGATAGGATTATAAGTGAAAGAAGAGAGGGTGAAGAGTTGATAAACAGAATGATATGGGTGGTTGTGCATTTGGAGAATAGTAGACAAGAATGAATGATATTGACTCCCTATGTAATGTGTATTTTTGCTGCTAGAGTAGGTTTACCTTCAGGTCTACCATTTATATTCTAAACTTCATTGTTAAGTAGTCTCAGTTCACATCTACATCTCCTAGTTTTTTATAAATCAGATTTGAAGCTTCATCCTAGCTCTTTTTGCAGAAAATGTACTTAGTGCTTTCAAAGAAACTATTTTCTAATTTCTCACAAAACTTAGAAATTGAAAAATAAATTGTATTTATCATTTCAAGTCACAAATTCTTTCTCTTTAGTATATAATCTTTCAAAATTAGCCATTTGATACATCTCAGATCTTATATTTTACATAAAAGACAAATTCACATAATTTTTTAATGTTCATTGTGGAAAATTTTGAACAGTAAAGTGTAAAAAGCAGAAAGAAAATCATAATTTTCTGTTAATATTTTAGAATAATTATTTCCTTTGAGCTTTTTCCTTATGTATGTATATTTACTGAAGTTATCACAATATTATGGTATTTGTAGTTTTGTATTTCATTATTTCAGGAAGGTTTTTGTAGAGATATAACAAACTCAATTCAGGATCGCAAACCCATTGAATATTTTAAACTTTTACAATTTTGCTAAGTAAAAATGGGACTACTTTCAGTATACGTTTCTTTAGAGGTACTTCTCTTTGCAGAAGGCACCTCAACACATCTTTTTTTCCTTCCCATTTTCTTTTACTGATGAGACCTGTCCCCCAGGCCACACTCATATATTCAGTTTCATTTATTCTAAGTCATTTTTTTTGGTAGTATTAATGTACAATTACATGAGCAACATTATGGTTACTAGACTCCCCCTATTATCAAGTCCCCACCACATACCCCATTACAGTCACTGTCCGTTAGCGTAGTAAGATGCTACAGAATCACTACTTGTCTGCTCTGTGTTATACTGCCTTCCCCGTATTCCCCCCACCCCCGCTACATTATGTGTGCTAATCGTAATGCCCCTTTTCCCCCTTCTCCCTCCCATCCCACCCATCTTCCCCAGTCCCTTTCCCTTTGGTAACTGTTAGCCCATTCTTGGGTTCTGTGCGTCTGCTGCTGTTTTGTTCGTTCAGTTTTTTCTTTGTTCTTATACTCCACAGAGGAGTGAAATCACTTGATACTTGTCTTTCTCTGCCTGGCTTATTTCACTGAGCATAATACCCTCTAGCTCCATCCATGTTGTTGCAAATGGAAGGATTTGTTTTATTCTTTTGGCTGAATAATATTCCATTCTGTATATGTACCACCTCTTCCTTATCCATTCATCTACTGGTGGACACTTAGGTTGCTTTCATTTCTTGGTTATTGTAAATAGTGCTGCGATAAACATAGGGGTGCATATGTCTTTTTCGAACTGGGCTACTGCATTCTTAGGGTAAATTCCTAGGAGTGGAATTCCTGGGTCAAATGGTATTTCTATTGTTAGTTTTATGGGGAACCCCCATACTGCTTTCCACAATGGTTGAACTAATTTGCATTCCCACCAGTTGCTCGTGTTTTTGTCCAAGAGATTTTTGTCTATGTTTTTTTCTAAGAGTTTTATGGTTTCATGACTTACATTCAGGTCTTTGATCCTTTTTGAGTTTACTTTTGTGTATGGGGTTAGACAGTAATCCAGTTTCATTCTCTTACATGTAGCTGTCCAGTTTTGCCAACACGAGCTGTTGAAGAGGCTGTAATTTCCCCACTGTATATCCATGGCTCCTATCTTGTATATTAATTGACTATATATGCTTGGGTTTATATCTGGGCTCTCTAGTCTGTTCCATTGGTCTATGGGCCTGTTCTTGTGCCAGTACCAAATTGTCTTGATTACTGTGGATTTGTAGTAGAGCTTGAAGTCGGGGAGCATAATCCCCCCAGCTTTATTCTTCCTTCTCAGGATTGCTTTGGCTATTCGGGGACTTTTGTGGTTCCATATGAATTTTAGAATGATTTGCTCTAGTTCATTGAAGAATGCTGTTGGTATTTTAATAGGGATTGCATTGAATCTGTAGATTGCTTTAGGCAGGATGGCCATTTTGACAATATTAATTCTCCCTATCCATGAGCATGGGATGTGTTTCCATTTATTGGTATCTTCTTTAATTTCTCTCATGAGTGTCTTGTAGTTTTCAGAGTATAAGTCTTTCACTTCCTTGGTTAGGTTTATTCCTAGGTATTTTATTCTTTTTGTTGCAAATGTGAATGGAATTGTTTTCCTGATTTCTCTTTCTGCTAGTTCATCATTAGTGTATAGGAATGCAACAGATATCTGTGTATTAATTTTGTATACTGAAACATTGCTGAATTCAGATATCAGGTTTTGGAGTGGATTCTTTAGGGTTTTTTATGTACAATATCATGTCACCTGGAAACAGAGTTTGACTTCCTCCTTACCAAAAATGAATGGATGTTGAATTTTGTCAAATGCTTTTTCACCATCTATGGAGATAATCAGGTGGTTTTTCTCCCTCTTTTGGTTGATAGAGTGGATATGTTGATAAATTTTTGAATGTTGTACCATCTTTGCATCCCTTGGATGAATCCCACTTGATCGTGGTGGATGATCTTTTTTATGTATTTTTGAATTCGGTTTGCTAATATTTTGTTCAGTATTTTTGCATCTATGTTCATCAGGGATATTGGTCTGTAATTTTCTTTTTTTGTGGTGTCTTTGCCTGGTTTTGGTATTAGAGTGATGTTGGCCTTGTAGAATGAGTTTGAGAGTATTCCCTCCTCTTCTATTTTTTGGAAAACTTTAAGAAGGATGGGTATTAGGTCTTCACTAAATGTTTGATAAAATTCAGCAGTGAAATCATCTGGTCCAGGTCTTTTGTTCTTAGGTAGTTTTTTGATTACCAATTCAATTTCTTTGCTGATAATTGGTCTATTCAGATTTTCTGTTTCTTCCTGGGTCAGTCTTGGAAGGTTGTATTTTTCCAGAAAGTTGCCTGTTTCTTCTAGGTTATCCAGTTTGTTACCATATAATTTTTTATAGTATTCTCTAATAATTCTTTGTATTTTTGTGGTGTCTGTAGTGATTTTTGCTTTCTCATTTCTAATTCTGTTTATGTGTGTAGACTCTCTATTTTTCTTGATAAATCTGGCTAGGGGTTTATCTGTTCTGTTTATTTTCTCGAAGAACCAGCTTCTGCTTTCATTGATTCTTTCTATTGTTTTATTCTTCTCAATTTTATTTATTTCTGCTTTAATCTTTATTATGACCCTCCTTCTACTAACTTTGGGCCTCATTTGTTCTTCCTTTTCTAGTTTGATTCATTGTGAATTTAGACTGTTCAATTAAGATTGTTCTTCTTTCCTGAGTTAGGCCTGTATTTCCCTCTTAGCATGGCTTTCGCTGAGTCCCACAGATTTTGCTGAATTATTTTGTTGAATTATTGTTTTCATTTATCTCCATATATTGCTTGATCTCTGTTTTTATTTGGTCATCAATCCATTCATTATTTAGGAGCATGTTATTAAGCCTCCAAGTGCTTGTGGGCTATTTCATTTTCTTTGAGTAATTTATTTCTAGTTTCATACCTTTGTGATCTGACAAGCTGGCTGGTACAATTTCAGTCTTTTTGAATTTACTGAGGTTGTTTTTGTGGCTTGGGATATAATCTATTCTTGAAAATGTTCCATGTGCACTTGAGAAGAATGTGTATCCTATTGCTTTTGGATAGAGTGTTCTGTAGATGTCCGTTACATCCATCTGTTCTAATATGTTGTTCAGTGCCTCTGTCTCTTTATTTCTTTTCTTTCTGGTTGATGTATCCTTTGGAGTGAGTGGTGTGTTGAAGTCTCCCAAAATGAATGCATTGCAGTGTATTTCCCCCTTTAATTCTGTTAGTATTTGTTTCACATATGGAGGTGATCCTGTGTTGGATGCATAGATGTTTAATTCTGTCTCGGGTACTAGGCAAGGCTGTGGAGGAGGTGACATGTGAGCTAGATCTTAAGGGATGAGTCTAAACTAACCAGATGGAGAAAGGCATGTTGGTACAAAGCATACGTGACTTAATTCTGGAAAAGCTGTATAACTAAGAATTGCTAGACTCTTGGATATGGGATTGTGCAGAAGGGAGGCCTAAGTTAAAACCAAAATAGACTTTGTTTTGAAGCATATTGAGATACTGGTGAGCCTTAGTTCTTCATCACATTGACATCTCCATAGGGGTAAGAAGTCCACAATGTCTTTTATACCCTACCCTCAAAAGTTACATTCTTCATTTCTACAGTGATCACACAGATCAGCCCTCTTCTGTGTGGAAGAAACTATACAAGGGCATGAGTACTGAGAGATGGGAATGACCAGCAGCCATATTGGAGGATAGCTACTGTAACTTTATTCAACTCTGAAATAAATTTAAAAATGGAAAGTTTTCTAGAAAAATATACTTTACCAAAACTTCCTTCAAAAGAAGAATTACCAATAGACTAATTACAAAGAAGAGCTAGAGAAAATTATCTAAGCATTTCCTCCTATAAAAACAACAGACAAAAACAGTTCCACAGAGGAATTTACTAACCCTTTAAAGACATAGTTAAAATACAGTTTCAGCTGTTCCAGAGTGGAGAGGGAAAAGATCCTTTTTTATGAAAAGAGTATAACATTGATTCTCACAACCTCTCCACACCCCCCACAAAAGAAAAACTAATAAAAATGGACATAAAAGTATTATAGGCTGCAGAATACAAGATGGGCTCTAGACTAGACTTTTGTGTTTAGGTCCTAGTACCAGTTTAGTATTGTGACATGGATAAGTCATTTAATCTCCATGCCTCAGTTTTCTCACCTATAAATTGGGGTTAAGTACCAAACTCATAGGATTAAATGAGTTAATATTATAAAGCCATAAGAACAGTACTTGATACATTGATATGTGCGTGTGTGTGTTTGTGTATCAATAAAACATTTGATATATAAATTTGGGACTGTCTTATCTATGAACATTAATCCCAAAATTTCAAATTAAAATATTAGCAAACATAATTCAGGAATCCATAAACATAAACCTGACCAAGTGGATTTTAACCTAGGAATGAAAGGATGATTCTTTATAAGGGTATCTATTAACATAATCATATTAGTTGATTTGTGGGGGGAAAATCATATTATCCTCATAAATATTTAAAAAGCATTTGATATGTAAGTATTATTTTTTAATTCTTCTTTTAAAAAGGATAGATTGATAAAATATACCTGTCTCATCCCAAAGGCCAACATCTTGTTTATGGAGGAACTCTAGTAACATTCTGATTAAAATCAGAAAAAGGTAAGGATGTCCTTTATCCCCACTGTTATTTGACTTTGATCTAGGAGTACTCACTAATGGAATTAGATAATTAGGAATCAGAAGTTTAAAACTTAAGAGGTAAAATTATCACTATTTCCAATATGATTCTATATATATAAAACTCAAGAAATCAACTAAAAAGCAATTGCAGATTGTAAGATAATTCAATAGGGTGTTGCTACAAAAAAACAACAACATTGATATATACAATCAGGTTGATGATATATAAAAGGAAAAGGCCCATTTGTATTAGCACACACACACTCAAAAAAGCAACATAAAATACCAAGGACTGCACTTAGAGAAATTTGGAAAAAGAAATATGGAAGACTTATATAAAGGAAGCCTTAAAATCCCAAGAATTGCAAGAGTTTATTTGGAAAGGAAAACTAAATTCTGTGAAGGTATCAGTTCTTCCTAAATTCATGTATTCATTTATTATTTTTAACACCCAACAGGATGGACAGAGGTTATCTTCCTACACTCAACTAAACTGGCAGACTCATAAGACTACCATGGGGCTATGCTTGGCATCAGAATAACTTGGAAGGGTATGGGAAGGAAAGCACAGTATGCTAGCAGACAGCATAAGGTCTGCCTCTTCTGCCTGCGGTCCTTGTAGCAATCCATGCTACCCACATTAAGGGAGTTAGTTATCTTTAGCCTCCCAAGTCACAGCTTAGGTACAAGGAAAAAGAGGTATATATCCAGTGGGTGCAGACCCGTTCTGCCTAAGAAGTTTCATATCCATAGTCATAGTTCTCCGGGTTCTTTCAAGGGATATGTCTAATTAAGACTGCCATTAAGATATGTCTAATCAAGCCAAATACATGGCTTCCTACCAGATATTTATAATTTATTTATCATTCCTACTTCTCCAGATGCAGTTCACCAGTCAGCAATATTTGCCAGAGGCAGTGTCATCTAGTAACGTTATCTACATGCTATCCTTATTAGGTTTCCCAGGGGTCCTGAGCTAGAACTTTGAGGAAAGATCAAATTCCCTTAGACAAGGGAAGAGTTTTATAACCCTTTATCTACAATTTGATCTCAGTAAATATACAAAAGAATATTTTGGGGAATCTTACAAGTTGAAACTAAAATTCATGAAAAAATAAGGAGCTAGGGCAATCCTAAAAAAAAAATCATAAAACATTAAAGTGAGTAGCATTTCAAAGGAGTATCATTCAGTAAATAGTGAAGGAAAAATGAATAGCCATGTGGGGAAAAAAAACAAAAGTTACATGGTGGTCCAAGTGAATCAAACACTAAAAAATAAAGAGTACTAGGACAGCTTAGGTATTTAGCTTTGCAGAGCTGCTTACTGCTGCTCTGCATCCTGCAAACACCACATTTGTTCACCTTCATAGTGCCAGAAAAACCAAGAAAAATCTCAGTTCAGCTAAAAGGGCAGTTGTTGAAGAACACAAGAGGAAATCAGTACCCCTGTGGCAACTTTTGTCTATTTATGAGTCTTTCTGTTTTGTTTAATTTTTTTAGATTCCACGTAAAAGTGAAATCATGTGTTATTTGTCTTTCTCTAACATACTTAGCGTAATACCCTCTAGGTCCACCCATGTTGTCGTGAATGCTAATTAATTATTTTTTATGGCTGAGTAATACCCCATTGTGTAGTATATACTGCACATCTTTATCTATTCATCTATAGATGGGCACTTAAGTGGCTTCTATACCTTGGCTACTGTAAATAATACTGCAGTGAACATACAAGTGCGTATATCTTTTTGAATTAGTGTTTTTGTTTTCTTCTGGTAAATACGCAGAGGTAGAACTACTGAGTCATACAATACATCTGTTTTTAGTTTGAGAAACCTCCATACTGCTTTCCATAGTGGCTGCACCAATTTGCAATTGCTCTAGCAGTGTATGAACATTCTCTTTTCTTGCACATGCTCGTCAACACTTATTTCTTGTCGTTGTAATACTAGCCATTCTGAATGGTGTGAGGTGATACCTCACTGAAGTTTTGATTTGCATTTCCCTGATGATTAGTGATGTCGATCATCTTTTCATGTGTTTATTGGCCATCTCTATGCTTTCGTTGGAAAAATGTCTATTCAGGTCCTTTGCCCATTTTTTAATCAGATTGTTTTTTTGGTGTTAAGTTATAGGAGTTCTTTGTATATATTGGCTATTAGCCTCTTATTGGATATATCATTTGCAAATATATTCTCTCATTCAATAGGTTGCCTTTTCATTTTGTTGATGATTTCCTTTGCTGTGCAGAAGCTTTTTAGTTGATATAGTCCCACTTGTCTATTTTTGGTTTTGTTTCCTTTGCTTGGGGAGACAGATCCAAAAAAAATTGCTAATGCCAGTTGATTTTTTAAATACATAGAACAGTAGTATACACAGCAGTAATAGTACAACTGTTTTTGGTTTCCTGGACCTCATTCCAGTGTGTGTTGTGGCGGGGGTGAGGAGGGGTGTCTTCCCATGCACACAATACCAGTCAATTCTCAGACACCCCGGTGTCTAAGAACTCAACTCAATTCTGATGCTGTCTGCCCAGAGACAGCACCAGATTCCCCAGGTTAAGGGCTCCATCCTACAAGACTGCCCTCCACCCCTGACTCCAGACACCAGTCTCAAGGCTTAGGCGGTTACATATGCTTCTGACCTACTGGCTACAGATTGGAGATTCCACAGCCTTCCCCTTAGGTTTGATTAATTTGCTAGAGGTGCTGTTAGAACTCAGGAAAACACATTTACCAGTTTAATGAGGGATACCATAAAAGATACAATTAACAGCCAGATGAAGAGATACATAGGGCAAAGTCCCAAATAAAGGAGCTTCTATCCTTGTGGAGCTTAGGGCCTGGCCAGGTGGCATGTGGATGCTTTCTGGTTCCCCAAGTGTGGAAGCTTTTTTCAACAGGGAAGTAGGATCCAAGAGTGATACGCTCTTCTTGGGGGTTTTAGTGAGGGCTTCATTGCATAATCATGATTGACTAAATTATTGGCCACTGGCTGCTTGAACCTCCAGTCCCTGCCCCTGGTTGGGGCATTAACATGACAAAACAACTATTTCACCTTTAAGACTTTTCAGTGGAGCTGTAGATGAAGACCAGGTATACCTGGTGTCTTGCCAATGGGTTTTAGCCCTGGGCAAGTTCGCTATGGATTCAATGCAACCAAAGAAATTGACAGCAGAATGTTCTTTGGGGTGAAAGGGTTTATTACCCGGCTTGTTCTCCCGGTGGTAGATCGAGCACCAGTGCCTCTGCCTCCGCGCAGAGCACTGGGCTGAGCTCTTTATATAGCACAATAATAGCTTATTGCCTAAAGGTGTGGAAGCAGTAACCTAACAACAGGCCAGTTACATCATCAGGTGGTTTAAGTTCCGTGAGGATCCTGGCCATAGGAACCCCAACTTCCCCACACCTGGGAGATATATATTTGGTCATAAGAAAACTGCCTATGTTTTCTTTCAGGAATTTTATGGTTATCAGGTGTTGCATTTAGGTCTTTAATCCATTTTGAGTTTATTTTTGTGTATGGTGTAAGATAGTGGTCCAGTTTCATCTTTTGCATGTAGTTATCCAGTCAGAGTAATATTTTTAATCACTATTTTGTAAATGCATCCTTATTAGAGCTCTAAAAACACATTTGGGTTGTTCCCCCCAGCCCCCAGTTTTATTGAGATGTAACTGACATAAAACATTGGGAAGTTTAAGGTTTACAACATGATGATTTGACGATATATGTATATATTGTGAAATGACTACCACAATAAGGTTAATAAGCACATCTATCACCTCACAGTTACCTTTTTTTTTCTTTTTTGATGGTGAGAACATTTAAGATTACTCTCTGAACAACTTCCAAGTATGTAATACAGTTTTGTAACTATAGTCAGCATGCTATACATTACATCCCCAGAATTTATTCATCTTTTAACTAGAAATTTGTACCCTTTGACCACTATCACCCAATTCCCCCAAACCCAGCCTTGAACAAATGCCAGTCTACTTTCTGTTCTATGAGTTTGGTTGAAAACATTTTTTAAGAAGACAAGCCAGTATTTTCAAAACATATCTGAAGAAAGATTTCCATGTGAAATATTCAAAGAACTAGTAAAACTTCACAATAAGAAAACAAACCTCCCAAATTAAAATAAATAGGGCAAATGAGTAAATACTTTACTGAGTAATATATATAAGTGGGTAATAAACATGAATAAATTGCTCAACACTGGGCAATTATTGGAAAATGATATGCATTGTACATTAGGGAAAAGCATATTAAAACACCAGTGAGATATTCTGTCCATCTGTTAGAATGGCTAAATACCAAAAACTGACAATACCAATTGCTGGCAAGAATGTGGATAACAGGAAATCTCATTCATCGCTGATGGGAATACAAATGGTACAACTCTTGAGAAAACATCTTGCCAGATACTGGTGAAGCTAAGCATAGTGTCACCATATGGAGCAGCAGTTGTGCCCCACTGTATTTATCCAACTGGTATGAAAACATATGTCCACATAAAAACCACAAAGAACATATGTAACAGGTTAATGAAAAAAAAGGAATTCCACTTCCTCCCATTCTGAAAGGATGAAACTAAATGGTAGTTTATTTTTCTGTACAAACCGAAAATAGTTAACTCTTCATAAGCATGATATTGTCTTAAACTCCTCCCTGATCTTGGCTCTTTGTCAGAGTATGTGTTAACTGTGCCATCTTTGGTAGTGGTAGTCCAGTTTTCCCTAGCAGCTTTGTTAATGTGCTGTGAGGGATTGGAAATCTGAATCTTATATATGATATTAAATCATGGATTAGTGAGATTTCAGCCCTAACACTTGACCAGTATTTGGAGATAATTGTAGTTGATATCCTGGTTTTAAGATAATTTGTCCTTAAAGTTTAAGCTGGAAAGTCACTGGAATAACTCTTCAGAAAAGGATTACAATAGGGCTTTATAGGTTTTTCACTACTTGGATAAAGTGTGTGATCAGTCAAAAACCAGTAAAATCCCTATATATAGGGATAGAAAAGTGTACTGTAATCTTGGAGTAGAGAAGATTTTTCTGTTTTATAGAACTATAGATACCAAGTATTACTTCAGGACAAAAATGACTATAAGCAAGGCAAAAGGGAAATGGCACACCATGAGAATATTTATACTTTATGTCACAAAGTCTAATTTTCCCTAATTAATAAAAAGAAACCCTTATTACAAATAGGAGAAAACTAGCTACCTAGTGAAAAAATGAACAAAGGAGACTATGACACACTTCTCAAAGTGTTTAACTACTGACCCTTTCAGGGAGTCCATGAGGTCAAATCTATTTTTATCAGAATGCCAAGAAAATACTTGCCTTTTTCACTCTGTTGACTTTTGCACTTACTTAAAAAACAAGCGTAAAAGCACTGCTAAAAAATATATATTTGAATGTTGATCTTTAAAAAAATCCATTTTTGAAAACAGCTAATTCATGCTTACGAGAAATTTGGAAAGTACAGAAAACTATAGAGAATAAAGGATGTCATACCAGTAAGAAAACTACTGTTAATAATTTGATAAATTTGCAGATTAAAAAAAAACTTACAGCATACAAGTTTTTACTACAATACTGGCATTATCCCATTTCGAAAAGGTCTATGTAATCAACTTTAAGAAGTATTTTCTTTGACTTTGTAAGAGAACTCTGTGCTCTAGGGGTTTCAGGTTTTCCTTCATCTTTGTTTAATGATGTCTTAAAAGAGATCAGACCTGTAGTGGCTAGGTGATAGTATATGAACATTGAACAAAGGCAACTCTTTTTTACTGAATAGTTGAAGTATATACTAGAAATAAGCTCAAATATTTCCAGTTCCCTGAGGCTTTTATATGACACTTACATTTTAGTTATTCATTTGGCTTCATTAAAATCGTTAAAATCAAATGAAGGGGAAGATGTCCTAGAATTTATGTGTTTCTGACCAGTCGTAATGAACTTTAACAATGTATTGACACTAACTCCAAACCCTGTTTCTGCCTCCATTCCACAATGCCCTCTTCTCCTGAGTCATCCTTTGTTAAATTTGTAGACTGATCTTTTGTTTTGCCTTTTTCTTAATATATTCTTTATTTCCTGATCTCAGAACTAACAGTGGAATAGCAATCTTGTAATCATTCCTGATTGTCATCCCATTGTGTTTCAGAACACATGAATTTGGAAGAGTTAGCCTGAATGTCCTTAGCACTGCCCTCTGCTTTGACTTCACCACCTGGGCTATATTAGCAGTTTCTATTTCTGAGACACGATATCTTCCTCCTTTCTTCCAAAATCAACTCAGAAATCTGCCCATTTATTGTCCCTTGCTGATCAAAAGATATTAGTATATTTGCATAAATAGCTAACTTTGAAAAGGAGCTCTTAAAATACCTTTTTTTACTGTGAAATACAACATGTAAAGAAAAGCACAGAAACATACATATACATCTTCATGAATTATAAAGTGAATATCCACCCTCAAGTCAAGAAATAGAGCATTGCCAGCATCCCCAGAAGCTCTCCTCTTTTCTCTTTCCAATCACAATGCTTTCTTTCCCCACAAAGATAAGCAGTAACCTGAATTTTATGTTAGTCACTTTCTTTGTTGTTTTCCCATGGAAGTATGTATCCTTAAGCCTTATAGCTTGGTTTTGCCTGTTTTGAGCTTCATATAAATAGAATCATATAATACGTATTACTGTATATCTGACTTATTTCATTCAGCCTTAGATGTAAGACTTATCCATATTGTTGTGTTTAGTTGTAGCTCATTTTTGTCGGTGTATAGTTATTTCAGTGTATGTGTGTACCATAATTTATCCATTCTAGTGTTGATGGACATTCAGCTTGTGTTTTGGAGAATTATGAATAAGACTGTTACGAACATTCTGATACATTTATTTTTGATAGACACGTGTTTATTTTTATTGGGGGTGTATAGGTGTGGAACTGCTGGCTTACAGAATATATGTATCTTCAACTTTAGTACATAAAGCCATATTTTTTTCAAAATGGTCATAATATACCAGCAGTATATAAGAGTTCCCAATTGCTGCACCTCCTCCCTAGCACTTATATTTCAAGATTCCTTAGTTTTAGCCATTCTAGTAGATGTGTCAAAGTGGCTTTAGTTTGCATTTCTGTGCTGAGACTGTAATGTGCTTCAGCAGTTTTCCTAGGTATTCTGGCCATTTGGATACCCTCTTCCGTGAAGGACCTGTTCTGAACTCTTGCCCATTCTTCAATTGTCCATCCTTTTCTGATCTGGAGGAGTTCTTTATGAATTCTGGATACAAGCTCTTTATTGGTTATTTCTGTTGCAGATTTCTTCTACTCATAAAGTTGTGTTTTGATGAATCAGAGGTTCTTAATTTTAGCATAGTCTAATTTATCAGTCTGCTCCTTTGAGTTAGTACTTTTTGGGTCAGATTTAAGACATTTTTTACTACTTGTGGTTATAAAAATTATTATTTTTTAAAAGCTTTATTGTTTTTCCTTTCATATTTAGGTATATAGTCCACCTGGAGAGAGTTTTTATATGTGGTACAATGTAGGGAGTGGTCTTTATGTTTCTACATGGATATCCAGTTTTTCCACACTGCCCTGAAGTTTCCCTCTTGTTATAAATCTCAAATCTATATATGCATCGATCTGTCTATTTTGGTGCTCTTTATATTTAACACCATTATTTTAATTACTATAGCTTTCTGAAAGTGCCTGCTAGAACAAGTCATTCTACCTTCTTCTTGAATAATGTTTTGACTATTCTTAGCTCTTTATATTGCCGTATATATTATAGAATCAGCTTCACAAAAATTCTTTTGGGATTCTTTATCGAGATTGCATTGAATTTATAGATCACATTAGGGGGAAATTGACATTTTTACAATATTCATTGTTCCCATCCATGAACATGATATATCTCCCTATTCATGTAGATCATTAATTCCTCATAAAAGTATTTTATAATTTGGTATGTAGAGATCTTACATATGTGGGTTTGATTATTACTAAGATTTAAATATTTTAATACAATTATAAATGTTATTTAAAGATTTTTACATTGTTTTTTACATTGCTCATTAAATAAAAATACAATTGACTTTGGTATTTTTCACCTTGTATCCAACAACCTTGTTTTTTATTTTTCTTTTTATTGAGATATCATTGATATACAATCTTATATTGGTTTCAGATGTACAACACAATGGTTCAACAGTTACCCATATTATTAAATACTCACCCCCTCTAGTGCTGTTGCTATCAATGTAGAAAGATGTTACAGGCTCATTGACTATATTGTCCATGCTGTACTACCATCCCCATAACTAACTTACATTGTGATTGCGAATTCTTGTGCCCCTTTATCCCCCTCCCCCACCCCAACTTCCCCCTTGGTAACCACTAGTCACTGCTCAGTGTCTGTGAGTTTTTTTCCTTCTGTTTTGCTTTGTTTTTATATTCCACAAGTCAATGAAATCATGTGGTATTTGTCTTTCTCCACCTGGCTTATTTCACTAAGCATAATACCCTCTAGATCCATCCATGTTATTGCAAATGGCAGGATTTCTTTTTATGACTGAATAATACTCCATTGTATATATGTACCTTCTTCTTTATCTATTCATCTATTGATGGACACAGGTGGCTTGCATATCTTGGCTATTGCAAATAGTGTGGCGATAAACATAGGGGTGCATATATCTTTTTGAATATGGGATTTTGTTTTCTTCAGGTAAATTCCTAGAGGTGGAATTAGTGAATTGAATGGTATTTTTACTTCTAGTTTTTTGAGGAACCTCCATACTGCTTTCCACAACAGTTGAACCAATATATATTCCCACTAACAGTGTAGGAGGGGACCCATTTCTCTGCATCCTTGACAACATTTGTTATTTCTTGTCTTTTGGTTATTGGCCTTTTTAACTGGTGTGAGGTGATATCACACTGTGGTTTTGATTTGCATTTCCCTGATAATTGGTGATGTGGAGCATCTTTTCATATATCTGTTGGCCATTTGTGTATCTTCTTTGGCAAAATGCCTGTTCAGGTTCTCCACCCATTTTTTAAGCAAGTTACTGGTTTTTTGGTGTTGAGGCATATGAGTTCCATATATTTTTTGGATGTTAACCTCTTATCAGATGAGTCATTTACAAATATATTTTCCCATGCCGTAGGATGCCTTTTTATTCTGCTGATGGTGTCCTTTGTTGTACAGAAGCTTTTTAGTTTAATGTAGTCCTACTTGTTCATTTTTTATTTTGTTTCCATTGCTTGAGGAGGTGTGTCCAGGAAAAAAACTGCTCATACTTTTGTTCAAGAGATTTTTGCCTATGTTTTCTTCTGTGAGTTTTATGGTTTCATGACTTACATTCAGGCCTCAAGTTTATTTTCGTGTATGGAGTTAGACAATCCAGTTTCATTCTCTTGCATGTAGTTGTCCAGTTTTTCCAGCACCAGCTGTTGAACAGGCAGTCCTTTCCCCATTGTATATTCATGGCTCCTGTATTGTATATGAATTGACCATATATATACGGGTTTATATCTGGGCTGTCTGTTTTGTTCCATTGATCTATGGGTCTGTTCTTGTGCCAGTACCAAATTGTTTTGATTGTTGTAGCTTTGTAGTAGAACTTGAAGTCAGGGAGCTTAATCCTCCAGCTTTGTTCTTCTTTCTCGGGATTGCTTTGGCTATTCAGGGTCTTTTTGTGGTTCCATATGAATTTTAGAATTATTTGTTCTAATTCCTTGAAGAATGCTGATGGTATTTTGGTAGGGATTGCATTGAATCTGTAGATTGCAGAGTGGCCATTTTGACTATATTAATTCTTCCTATTCCATGAGCATGGGATGTATTTCCATTTATTAGTATCTTTAGTTTTTCTCATGAGTGTCTTGTAGTTTTCAGGGTATAGGTCTTTTACTTCCTTGGTTAGGTTTATTCCTAGGTATTCTTTTTGATGGAATTGTAAATGGAGTTGTTTCCTGATTTTCTGCTAGTTCATTGTTAGTATGTAGGAATGCAAAAGATTTCTGTGTATTAATTTTGTATCCTGAAACTTTGCTGAATTCAGTTATTAGTTCTAACAGTATTTTGGTGGAGTCTTTAGAGTATTCTATATATAATATCATGTCATCTGCAAGCAGTGACAGTTTAACTTCTTCTTTACCAATTTGGATGCCTTTTATCTCTTTGTTTTGTCTGATTGCCATTGCTAGGACCTCCAGTACTATGTTGAATAAAAGTGATGAGAGTGGGCATCCTTGTCTTGTTCCTGACGTTAGAGGAGAAGCTTTCATTTTTTTGCTATTAAGTATAATGTTGACTGTAGGTTTGTTGTATATGGGCTTTATTATGTTGAGACACATACCCTCTAAACCCATTTTGTTGAGAGTTTTTATCATGAATGGATGTTGAATTTTGTCAAATGCTTTTTCAGCATCTATTGAGATGATCATAACAGTTTTTATCCTTTTTGCTAGTGTGGTTTATGATATTGATTGATTTTAAAATATTGTACTATCCTTGTATTCCTGGAATAAATCCCACTTGGTCATGATGGATGATTTTTTTGATGTATTTTAAGAGTCTCATGCTCTACCGACTGAGCTAGCTGGGCACCCATTGATGTATTTTAAAATTTGGTTTGCTAATATTTTGTTGAGGATTTTTTCATCTGTGTTCATCAGGGATACAGTCTATAATTTTCTGTTTTTGTTGTGTCTTTGGTTTTGGTCTTAGAGTGATGTTGGCCTCATAGAATGAGTTTGGAATTATTCCCTCCTCTTCTACTTTTTGAATACTTTCAGAAGGATGGGTATTAGCTTTTCTTTCAATGTTTGGTAGAATTTGGCTGTGCAGCCAACTGGACCTGGTATTTTGTTTTGGGGGAGTTATTTGATTACCACTTCAATTTAGTAATTGCTAGTAATTGGTCTGTTCAGATTTTGTTTTTTCCTTGGTCAGTCTTGGATGGTTGTATTTTTCTAGAAAGTTGTCCATTTCTTCTATGTTGTCCAATTTATTGGCATATAATTTTTCATAATATTCTCTAATAATTAATTATTTGTATTTCCATGGTGTCAGTTGTGATTATTCCTTCTTCTTTTATGATTTTGTTTATGTGTGTACTCTCTTTTTTTCTTGATAAGTCTGGCTAGGGGTTTATCTATTTTGTTTATTTTCCCAAAGAACCCATCTCCTGGTTTCATTGATTTTTTTCCTATTGTTTTATTCTCAATTTTATTTATTTCTGCTCTGATGTTTATTATGTCCCTCCTTCTACTAACTTTAGGCTTCATTTTTCTTTTTCCAGTTTCTTTAATTGTGATTTTACACTGTTTACTTGGGATTGTTCTTACTTCTTGAGGTAGGCCTGTATTGCTATATACGTCTTAGAACTACTGTCACAGCATACCACAGATTTTGGGCTGTTAAATTTTTGTTTTCATTTGTCTCCATGTTATGCTTGATTTTTGTTTTAATTAGCTCATTGATCCATTGATTATTAGGAGCACATTGTTTAGTCTCCATGTGTTTGTGGGCTTTTTTGTTTTCTTTGTGTAATTTATTTCTGGTTTCAGACCATTGTGGTCTGAGAAGCTACTTGATACAATTTCAATCTTTTTTAATTTATTGAGGCTATTCTTGTGGCCTAGTATGTGATCTATTCTGGAGAATGTTCCATGCACATTTGAGAAAATTGTGTATCCTGCTTTTGGGTGGAATGTTCTGTAGATGTCTGTTAAGTCAATCTGTCAATCTGATCTAATATATTGTTCAGTGTCTCTGTTTATTTATTTTCTGTCTGGTTGATCTATTGATGTGAGTGGTGTATTAAAGACTGCTAAAATGAATGTGTTGCAATCTATTTCCCCCTTTAATTCTGTTAGTATTTGTTTTACAATAGGTGGTCCTATGTTGGGTGCATAGATATTTGTAATTGTTACGTCCTCTGTTGAGTGACCCCTTTTTCATTATGTAATGCCCTTCTTTGTCTCTTGTTAACTTTCTTTGTCTTGAAATAATATATAAGTATTTATCTGATACAAGTATTACTACTCCTGCTTTTTCTCCCTATTATTTGCATGAAATATCTTTTTCTATCCCTTCAGTTTCAGTCTGTGTATATATGAGTTTGAAATGAGTCTCTTGTAGGCAACATATGGATGGGTCTTGTTTCTTTATCCATTCTTCTACTCTATGTCTTTTGACTGGTGCATTTGGTCCATTTACATTTAAAGTAATTATTGACAGGTATGTGCTTATTGCCATTTTGTTTTCTGGTTGTTTTTATAGCTCCTCTCTGTTGTTCTTCTCGTCTTGTACTCTTCTCTAGTTATTTCATAGTTTTCTTTAGTGTTGTGATTGGATTTCTCTTTTTAAATTTTTGTGTGTGTCTGTTGTAGGCTTTATAATTTTGTGGTTACCAAAGGTTCAAGGATAGCTTCCTTACTATATAACATTCCATCTTAAATTTCTGATTACTCTATTTCAAACAACTACTTTTTCTTTTCCTTCTTCATCCTTTTCCCCACTTTATGTATTAGATGTTTTAATATGCATATTTTGTGTATCCTTTGACTGATTTTGTGTGTAGTTGATTTTGCTTCTTTTGTTTTAATTTTGTATTTGCTTGGAAATTAATTGGTTTCCTACCTTTACTGTGGATTTATTTTCACTGGTGAAAGCTATTTAGCCTTAGGTACATTTCCATCTATAGCAGTCCCTTTAACATATCCTGTAAGGCTGACTTAGTGGTGGTGAATTCCTCTAACTTTTGTTTATCTGGAAATTGTTTAATCCCTGCTTTAAATTTAAATGATAGTCTTTCCAGGTAGATGATTCTTGGTTGAAATTCCTTTTGTTTCAGTACATTAAATATTTCATGCCACTCCCTTGGGCCTGTAAAGTTCCTGCTGAGAAGTCTGTTGATAGCCAAATGCAGTTTCCTTTAAAAGGAATCTTTCTTTTCTCTCTGTGGCTGCTTTCAGTACTCTCTCCTCATCCTTGATCTTTGCCCCTTTAATTGTTTTATCTTGTTGTTGTCTTCCCTGGGGTTTCTTTTGTTAGGGGCTCTTTGTACTTTTATGACCTAAGTATCTATTTCCTTCCCCAGATTGAAGAAGTTTTTTAACAATTATTTCCTCAAAGAGTCTTTCTGTCCCTTTGTCTCTTCTCCTTCTGGTATTCCTATTATGCAAATATTGTTTCATTTGGATTGGTCACACAGCTATCTTACCATTCTTTCATTCCTAGAGATCCTTTTTTTCTTTCTCTTCCTCAGCTTCATTGTGTTTCTGTTCTCTGATTTCCATGTCATTGAGGGTCTCCTCTACTTTCAGTAATTTGCTCTTTAATCCCTTTATTATATGTTTCCTTTCAGTTACTGTATTTTTCAGCTCTAAGAGGCTCTTTTTCAGCTCTTGTATCTCTTTGTTGAAGTCCTCCCTGAGGTCTTGAATATTTTGCTGTAAATCATTGAACATGTTCATGACTTTTACTTTGAAATCTTTATCAAGAAGATTTATCTCCATTTGATCTCAAAATGATCTTCATTTCATTTAACCCTCTTTCTGGTATCTTGTCCTGTAGTTTTGTTTGGAACATACTTCTCTGCCTCCTCATTTTTTCGGGTTTCCATGTTTCTTCCTTTGTAGTAGATGGATCTGCTATGCTTCCTGGCCTATGGAGTAATAGCTGTATGAAGGAGGTGCCCTGTGGTACCCAGAAGCTCAAGACTCTTTTCTCTCCAGTGCCTGGTTCTATTTTTCAGGGGCCCCAGTTGTTGGTGTGCAGTAGGCGGGGCTGCCTTTCTGTCTCTCTGGTAGTGGTCTGAGTCTCAGCCACCTCTGTGATCAGCAGAAGCTGCTGGGATGCTGTGGGTGCAGCTGCCCTCTGTTTGCTCTGCTGTTGGTGGGGCTGTGGGGTTAATGGGTTGGGCAGGCTGTTGTGTGGTTCTGGGGCAGGGCAGGATGTGCAGCACTGGGCTTGGACACCTGTGGGGAGGAAGGAGCTCTTGGAGCCGGCTCCTGCAGGCACGCCCCCCCCCCAGTTGGGCTGAAATGGGGCTGAGAAAGCTGGGAGAGTCTCTGCCTGCCAGGCAGCAAAGTCTGATGCTGCTTCTGGTCCGAGTGGGTTGTCTTGCCAGCAGTGCTCACAGGGAGGCACATTAGGACTGAGTTGCCAGTGAGGGCAATGGAGCATCTGGGGCCCCCAAGGGCTGGGGAGGTATCATCCACCTGCCCTTTCTCCTGAGGGGAGAGCTCCGTCCAACCCTCTCCCCTGTTGTACTCCTCCTACTGCTGGCAAGTCTGTCAAACTGCCACCTCTGCTTTGCCTCTAAGGACTAGCAGAGCTTGCCTGTCCTCCACAAATGGCTAGAGTTTCAGCCTCCCAGAGTGTTCCACCTGTCCCTGGTGTCCAGCCCCTCTAATCACCAAAATCCAATGCACTGTGGATTCATGCCCTGCAGAAGATCTCCAGGGCCAGGCTTCCAGAGTTCTGGGCTTCTGTCCCTTCCCTGCTCTGTTCTTCTCTTTCCCACCTGTTGGATGGTGGCGGGGGAGGGCTTGGGTCCCGCTTGAGCATCGCTCTGCCACTTTATCCTTTACTCTGTGGTCTTCTCTTCCCCAGGTTTAGGTGGTCGGTTCTGCAGTCTTAAGGTCATTTTCAGGATTAGTTGTATTTGCTATTATTTTCTTCTTTTATGTATTTTTGGGAGGAGGTTTCCATCTTGCCTTCCCTACTCCACCGTCTTTTTCTCTGCCTCCCTCCAGCAACCTTGAACTCACTTATTCTAATAATTTTTCTGTGAACTCCTTTGGATTTCATACCTCTACAGTCTTATTGTTCATAAATAATGATAGTTTCATTTGTTCTTTTATAGTCCTTGTGCCTTTTCTTTTTCTTGTGTTGACTAGAACCTCCAGTACAGTGTTGATGGGAATCATTCTTGGATTCAGTTTCTTATTACTAAGTATGATGTTTGCTGTAGAAGTTTTGTAAATGCTCTATGAGATTAAGTATGTTACCTTCTATCCTGGTTTTCTAAGAATTGTTATTGTGACTGAATATTGAACTTTATGAAATGACTTTAGTGCATGTATTAAGATGTTTGTGAGACTTTTTAATTTTATTGATATATTAACAATGAGCGAATTCTGATGTTAAGCCATCATTTTACCACTGCAATAAGTCCAACTCAATCATGAGGGTAATGTTCCTCTTATATATTGCTTGATTCAGTTTATATTGTGTTATTTAGGATTTTTTTACCTGTGTTCATAAGTAAAATTGTCCTGTAATAGTCCTTTTTGATATCCTTATTGTGTTTTGATATCAAGGTAATGCTGGCCTCTAAAAATGAGTTGGAGAGTAGTTCTTTTATTAAATTCTGTGGAAGGATTTGTAGTTTGTCCTTGTTTGCTAGTGAAGTCATCTAGGCCTAAAGTTTTCTCTCTGGAAAGATGTTGTTTGTGGATTCAATTTATATTATTTACATTTTTAATTTCTTCTATGACAGTATTAATTACTTGGATATTTGTAGAAATGTCTCGTTTTGTATAAAATTTCAGATTTATTGACATAAAATTTGTAGTACCTTTTTATCCTTTTCATGTCTGTAAGATTTGTAGTAATATCCCCTTTTTTACTCCTGTGTTTGGTTATATGTGAATTCTTTTTTTCTTTATCAATCTTGCCAGGGTTTTAAATTTTTTATTAGTCATTCAAAAAGCTACACTTTGGCTTTGGTCCTCATTTTTCTAATGTTTATTTATTCTTATCTTTATTTCTTTTTCTTTCCTTGAGTTTATTTAGTTTCTACCTGGTTTTCTAAAATAGATGCTTATTTTAATCTTTAACTTTACTTCTTTCTAATATATTCTTATAAAGCTATAATTTTAAGGTAGACAGAGTTAAAACTGTATCCCACAAATGTTGATATTGTTTAATTCAAAATATTTTCTATTTTTCACTCTGATTTTTCTTTGGCCATGGGTGTTTTATCAGTCTCTTTCTTGATTTCTGAATATATAGGGACTTTTAGTTTTCTCTTTGTAATTGCACTATCAGAAAACTTATTTTAAATTAATTTAGAGGTCAAACAAGTTATCTCAACCCTTGGAAATTTATACTGAATTCTACATATGTCTATTAGGTCACTTACATTATTGAGTTTTTCAGTGCTGTAGCTTTACTAATTTATGTGTATATAATTGTACTCTGTGCTGAGTATAGCTTTATCTATTTATTTGACTATTACTTGAAATCTTCTGAAACCATTTCTTAGGAACTTACAAATTTGGAAATGTTATATCTTCTTCACAATTTGAACTTCTATCATTGTGAAATATCCAACTCAGGTAACCTTTCTTACCTTAAAGTTTACTTTGTCTAGAGTTAATGTAGCTATACTAGTTTTCTTTTTGATTAGACATGGTATATCTTTTATTCCTGTCCTTTTACTTTTAGCCTTACTTAATTCTATGTTTTATGTGTCCCTTGTAAGCTTCATATATTTGGGTTTTCTTTTTCTAATGCCATCTGACAGTCTTCAGATTTGAATTAAAGCATTTACTCTATTTACATTTAATGTAATCACTGATACATTTGTTTTGTCTCTGTTTTATTCTTTGCTTTTTATTTTTTCCCAGTTGATATATGTTTCTTTTCTTTCTTGCCTTTTTTGTTCTTTTTTGCCTTTTTCTTTTGACTACTTTTTATTCCATTTTTTCTTTTCCATTTTTTCTTCATTAGCTTATGTTTTAAATGTTTTTACTTTCTTTTAGTAGTTAACCTAAAAATTGCAACATAAATCTATGATCTTCAAAGTCAGTTAATTGGTACTTTAATCTTTTTCCCAGGTAATGCAAGGACTTTAATATGCCTTAGCTGTTACATGATACAGTTGCTATTGTTATTGTGTTTTTAACTATCTGTGTATTTTAAATCCAACACATTACTCTTATGTTTTATTCGGTCAATATTCATTTAGACTTACATATTTACAGTTTTCTTTGTTTTTCATTTTTCCTTCCCTGACTTTTCTTTTTTGGTCATTCTCTGTCTGCCCTTTAGTATTTCCTTTGGTACATGTCTGCTGATGACAGATTCTCTTGTCTTAGTTTGTCTGAAAATCTCTTTATTTCAGCTTCATTCCTGGAGGTTGTTTTGCTATATATAGAATTGTAGGTTGACAGTTACTTTTTCTTTTCATCACTTTGAAAATACTATTTACTGTTTTCTACCTTGTTTCTGTTGAAAATTAAGCTTTGTATTTAATGGCTGCTTTGTTGCAGACCTTTTTTTTTGACTTTTTAATATTTTCTCTTGCCTTTAATTTTTAGTAGTTACATCTGTATCTGGACTTGTTTTTATCTTTCTTAGAGGTTGAAGGATTTCTTCAGTCAATAGGTGGATATCTTTCATTGGTTTTGACAAATGCTCTGCCATTATCTCTTCAATATCTACAGGATCTGTCTCTTCTCCTTTATTCTTTTTACATTCGGTAGATCTTTTCATTGTGTCCTCCCTAACTTTTACCTTCTTTTCTGGATTTTTCCAGAAAAAAATTTTTTTGTTGTTGTTTTCTCTGCTTGATTTTTTGATATTTTCTTCTGACCTAACTTCCGGTCCCCTAATTCAACTATGTCTTTCTATTTCCTTTAGCATGGTTATTTTAAGCCTATTTGATAGCTACAATATCTGGTCATTAAGGGCTTCTGGGTTTGGTTTGGTTTTTTACTGGTTTTCATTTACATTGTCTTGTCTCCTTTTGTGCTTAGTTGCCTTTGATTGTGTGTCAGAAATAGTATTTGAGAAATTATTTGTAAAAATATTTTGAGGCCTGAGATGTTACTTTCCTCCAGATAGAGTTTTAATTTTTTTCTGCCAGGCCTTAGGACACTAGCAAGCTAGAATTACTTTAATCCAGTTTTGGGGATTGCAATTTTTTGGATCATTCAAATGACTTAAAGCTAGGCTGCAATGTCTGGAAGGACTATTATAATTTCAGTATATGCCCTTATGTCTATGATGCAAACCTTGGGGATTATAGCATCAGGCATGGAGGTCTTACCAGGTAGCTGTCCACTCCCTGGCATGCGGCTGAACTCCAGTTATTCTCTACCCCAGGGGTTGGCAAACTTTTTCTATAAAGGACCAGAGAATAAATATTTTAGGCTTTGTGAGCCATATAATCTCTGTTGCAACAATCAGTCCAGCCATTGTTATACAGATGAGCCATAGACAGTGCATGAGTTAATGAGCATAATGTATTTCAGTAAAACTTTATTTATAGAATCAAGCGCAAGGCCAGATTTGGCCCATAGTTTGCTGACCCCTGCTGTAGTCTGTGAAAAGTTTAACTCTTAGCCACCTCATCTTAAATTTAAATTAGTCCTAAATCTGGGCTAGCCTCTCCTTGATCTACCTTGTTAGCTCTCTAATACCTTCAAGAATATGTTGGGTTTTTATATTTGGTCCAGTTGTTCTCAGAAGGAGCTTTAATCTGAAATACCCAGTCTGCCATTATGTCATATATAAGGTAACCAATTTAAAAGCAGTGAGAATTTTTTCCCCTCTGACCTCAAGAAAGAAGTTTATTGAGTTGTTCTCAGAGAATATCTCTCACTAGCACCCTGTGATATATAAATGATCTTTTTAAAATAAAACTGAGTTCAGGACATGTTTCTATAGTCTTCCTAGAGAGATTGTGCATTCCAGGGTTACAGTTACAGAGTAGTGTTTTCCATTAGAACTTTCTGTGTTGATGGAAATGCTCTATATCTGTACTGTTCAATAGGGTAGCCACGAGCTCCCTGTGGGTATTGAGCACTTAAGATATGGCCGGTATGAAGGCAGAACTAAATGTTTACTTTTACTTAATTTTAATTAAGTTTAAATAGCCACATGTGCATATTTAGTTTGGAGTGGATGCAGCTTAGATTGAAAGAATCTCATCTCAGTAAATAATGTGTTCATACACTCCCATGAAGAACCCATTTCCCAGTGCTCTTGCCAGAAATATGTAACCTAAGTTTGTTTGATGGGTGTCACAGGCCTTGCAGAGCGTTTTCACTATTCCTGCCACTCACTCAGTGAGATGCAAATAGGCTTGTCACCCTCAATGGGCTGCATAAAACCGATGCAGCCACTCAATTTACATTATAACATGTATTTCTTTGCAGGGAAAGGGGCGTCTTCGTCGAGGAAACTACCCAGGTGCTTCCTCTCCTGCTGTTGCTCGGCTCCCCTCCGTGTCTGACGTCCCGGAAGAGACCTTGACTAGTGAGGCCGCCCTGGAGACTGACATCACAGAACAGCAGCAAGCAGCTATGCAGCAGGAGGAGCGGGTGCTGACTGAGCAGATTGAGAGCCTACAGAAGGAAAAGTGAGTTTCCAGGGGGAAAGCAAGCAACCAGTTGTTACCTGTTTTCATTTCCTTCCTTCTTTTCTTTCTTTTTCCTTACTTGTTGAGTATTTCCTATCTGTCAAGGACTGTGTCAGGTGATAGGGATGCAGAGATGACAAAGATATGTTGCCTGTCCTCAGGTATCAGTGTGAAAGCTATCACCTCAGCAAAGGAAGCTCTGTGGCAGAGAGACCTAAAGCTGGTATGATAGTCATGATCCAGGAGGGGCTCGCTGGGCAGGGTGGACAGCCTTATCCAACTTCCTAACAGGGCAGAGAGCAGCACTGATGAACAGATTTGTCTCTAAAAGGAGGAAAAAAGATTCTCAGGCCTTAGAAAAAGTCCCTTTGAAGAATGGGCATTATTCAGAACTCCGTGAAGGAAGGGTATTATCTGAAGATCGATACTGCCATGGGACCAGCAACTGGGTGGTCAGGGAAAGGCAGCAACTCTAGTGGGTGCTGAGATACTCTGTAGAATAATCGGTTGAGTTTAGGAGAGGGGCAAATAAATAACCCTGTGACAGCCACTATCACTGGAGCAGGGGTGGGTAACACTACATCTTGGGGATAGTATGAAGATCCCTTGGTTCTCCCTGAAGGTTCTGTATACTGGTTCAGTTGACAATGATGACTCTAAAGTTTTAAGGGGATATTTTTTCCTGAATTCCAGGATCCCTGGATCCCATATATGAGAGCTTGATCCCTGAGGGGATATGAGTCTTTAAAAGTACTTTTTGCCTTTTGAAACTGGTTCTAGAATTTAGGCAAACTAAAAAAGCAGATAGATCTCGGCTCTGTAGAACATTAAGGCAGAAGTGGTGTTTATTGACCAGAGGCTAGTTATATAATATAAGAATGATCTGAAAAGAGGGCATAACTCAGCTTTGATGAAAATGGTAGTGGAGGCATTGAAAGCATTGAAGGATGAATACGAATTTGTTAAGAATGGGAAAGTCTTTCCAGAGAAAGAAAAAAGTGTGAGCACATTCTCAGGAGTGTGAGTGCACTTGGCTTATAACAATTATAACTGCTAGTGAGACTATCCTTCAGGAGATTATATTAGAGGTACTGACAGATGAATTGTTCAAACTAGATAGAGTGGAAGTGAAGAAGGCTCTGAAAGTGAGGAGACTTGATGGAAAAGGGAGTAAGAATTGGAAGGATAAGGAGGCGGTGGACAGAGTGGAGTACTGGATTCAGGGCTGATATATTTCCAGGTAATACAAACTCTAGGATCTGCCCATTGGAGAACGTTGCCTAGATAAAGCGGAGGAAAAGTTGTTAGAAGTTGCAGACATAAAGGAACTTCAGTATTCAGGTATTAAAGTGAGCCCTTATAAAGACGCTGTCTGAAGTAGATCAGGGTGATACTGTTATGTCTGGCTTGCAGTATCCTCAGAGACCAGAGACCACCAGGGAGACCGAGTCACATATGCAAGAGCAAAGGGCGTTTATTACGGGCTTAAGCTCGGACTCCCAGCATTTCCACCTAGGTAGTGGATGTAAGCTGAGAGCCCCAGACAAAGGCAGGGAGGATTTTTATGGGCTTTGGGAAGAGGGGGTTACAGGAAACTGGGACATGGATACAGCAATCCAATCATAGTTACACAACATTATTGATGACAATTCCAGCCATACATATCATTTGGAGCATCCGTTACTTTTGGCGGGATCCAACCACAATATTTAAGGTATCTTTGAAATTAACCAATTACAGAGCGAACTTAGGGTCTTGTCTGATGACTAACAGGTTAACTTTTACAGGGTCTTATCTATATCTCCTGCTCGCAGACCCCATCCTCAAGAATGTAGGGAGGCTTTCGGCTTCTCTTGATTGGATGGCAGAAGGGAGGTTACATGCTTTGGGCAATATGTAACTACCTGATAGTTTTGGGGAGACTGAAACTTAGGCCTTCTAGTTTCTGAGGCTTCCTGAAGCCTGCCATGTCATTAGTTTGGTTCTTTCATTCCCCCCTCTGTCTTGTAACTGACCCAATCTTGGGTCAGTCAATTAGTTAGTCGGTTAGATTTTGGATCTCACATAAAATAATAAATCAAACTATAAATTCAAACATCAAAGCAAAGGGAAAGAGACATAGACAAAGGTATATGCAAAGCGATTTACAGAAGCCAAAACAGCTGGTTAGTAATTAATTTTAATTGTGGACTATTGTTTTCATCCTGCCTTTTAAGGAGAAGTTTGTTGATGTAAGGGTTGGTACTGTTGCCTGAGGACCATAAGCTGAATTGTACTCAGGCGTTCTTTTATGTATTGTACCAGCTTGTTAAGGATACATGGACCCAAGCAGCTATTCCGTCTACTTTTAAAGCAGTTGGAGTAGTCAGTAGGACAATGTAAGTTCCTTTCCACCGTGGTTCCACGGTTTCTTGCCGGTGCCATCTGACATAGACCCAGTCACCGGGCCGGTATTGATGAGGCTCCGGGGGCACACCTGATTCATAGAGAGCACGTAATTTAGGCCACACCTGTTTATGAGACCATTGAATGGCCTGAATTTCTGATAACAAGTTACGATCTTCTATGTCCATCAGGGCAGCTGCCTGAAGGTTAGGGATAATAGGGGCAGGTTTTCCATGTAAGATTTCAAAGGGAGTCAGACCCATTTGGTAGGGGGAGTTTCTTACCCGATACAGGGCAAAGGGGAGGAAGGCCACCCAGTCTCCACCAGTCTCTAAGGTCAATTTAGTCAGGGTCTCTTTTAGAGTTCTATTCATTCTTTCTACTTGTCCTGAACTTTGGGGTCTGTAAGCACAATGTAATTTCCAATCTGCCCCAATAAACTGTGCAACTCCCTGACTTACCTTAGACACGAAAGCTGGTTCGTTGTCTGACCCTATAAGCTGAGGAAAACCATACCTTGGCAGGATTTCTTCTAATAACTTTTTTCCCACGATAGTCGCGGTCTCACTCTTGGTGGGGAAGGCTTCAGTCCATCCTGAAAACGTGTCTATGAAAACTAAGAGATATTTATAGCCATACTTGCCTGGTTTTATTTCAGTAAAGTCAATTTCCCAATAGGCCCCAGGCCTCTTACCCCGTAGGCGTTGTCCTGGATTTTGGGGATTAGAATAGGCATTAGTGAGTTGACACGCTTTGCATGCATGGACAATTTTGTTAATTTTTAAGTGTAAGTCCTTGGTTGTTACTTGAGATCGACGGATTGCATCCCGCATTCTTTGTTCTCCCACGTGTGTGGATTGATGTATTTTAGATAATACGTTTTCTGCCAGGGCCTCTGGGAGGATTAGTTTTCCATCTGAGTCTTTCCACCATCCTTTGTAGAATTGGCTCATAGGTCGCTTTTGGGCCCATTAGATTTCTTCCTCAGTATACTTAGGGTTTTCAGGTAGCCTGGGATCCCCAGGGTCGGGCAGAACTATAGGTAAGGCCTCAATGGATTTAAAAGCAGTCTCTTTAGCTGTTTTGTCAGCCAAGTTGTTTCCCTTAGCCACGGGGTGATCTCCTTTTTGGTGGCCGGGGCAGTGGATGATGGCCACCCTTTTTGGCAGCCAAAGGGCCTGTAGCAGGTCTATAATTTCTTGTTTGTTTTTAATAGTCTTTCTTTCTGAGGTCAGAAGGCCCCTTTCCTGGTATATAGCCCCATGTACGTGGGCTGTTGCAAAGGCATACATGCTGTCCGTATAAATGTTGACTTTTAAGTCCTTCCCTAAAGTTAATGCCTTAGTTAGGGCTATCAGTTCAGCTTTTTGAGCTGAAGTCCCTGGAGGCAAGGGTTGGGCCCAAATTACCTCAGCATCTGTAGTCACAGCCGCTCCTGCTTTTCTCTCTCTATTTGAAATGAAGCTGCTTCCATCTGTAAACCAGGTGTGGTCTGCATTTTGAAGAGGCACATCTGTTAGGTCCTCTCGGAAACAATGTACCTGGGCCAAGATCTCGGTGCAGTCGTGAAGTGGGAGAGTCCGCGTCAGGATCGGGCAGGAGTGTAGCTGGATTGAGCGAGGAGGGGGGCTGGAAAAGAATTCTGCCAGGGCTGAGTAGTAATGCCCGGTAATGAGTGTGATTTCTTCTAATTGTTGGCAGCGGTCCTTTGAATCTGCCGTCATAGCTAGTAACACTCTGGCTAAATTTTTATTCTGCCTGTTTTCTGCCTTTATTTGTTTTTCCTTGGCACTGTCCCTGTTGTTATATACTTTCTCAGCTATTTCTACTAAGTCCCGGAGACTCTTTTCTCAGAGGCGTTCAACCTTTTGTAGCTTTTTCTTAATATCTGGTGCTGCCTGATTAATGAAAGCCATAGCCACGGTTGACTTGTGTTCTGCCTGTTCAGAATCGAACGGGGCGAACTGTCTAAAAGCTTCTATCACCCGTTCTAGGAAGGCAGCTGGGCTCTCGTTTTCTCCCTGCTTTAAATCATACACCCTAGTCAAATTAGTAGGCCTTCTAGCGGCTGCTTTGAGACCTGCCAACAGAGCCTGGTGGTAGACCGTAGGGCGCTCCTTACCTTCTCCTGTGTTATAGTCCCAATCAGGGCGAACAAGGGGAAATCTAGCATCAATGATAGCAGGGTTTATGGTGGGCACTCCAGTTGGGCCAGGAACGAGTTTTCGCGCTTCCATCAGGATTCGTTCTCGCTCCTCGGTCGTAAACAAAACCTGTAACAATTGCTGACAATCATCCCAAGTGGATTAGTGAGTAAAGAGTACAGTTTCTAGTAATCCAATAAGGCCCTTAGGGTTTTCAGAGAAAGGAGGGTTTTGTAACTTCCAGTTGTAAAGATCAGAGGAGGCAAAGGGCCAGTAATGGTTAGGCTGATTTCCTGCCTCATCCATTGGCCCGGCAGCTCGCAAGAGGAGCACGGTAGAGTCCACCTCTGGGGTGGCCCCTCTTCGGCTGCGTGTTCCGTGGGCAGGTCCCTCCCTAGGAGGGGGTGGGGACAGTAGGGGCTCAGGGGAGAGGGGCGGAAGGGGATCAGGAGCTGGTGCAGGAGGAGACGGATAGGGTGGGGGAGAAAAGATGAGGTCCTCCTTTGTGCCTTCTTGTAAAACTGGGTAGAGGGGAGCCGAAGGCGGAGTTGAAGCCGGGGTTGGAGTAGACTCTGGCTCCTGTTTTCGTCTTGGGGCTTCTTTCTCTGAGGGTCGTGTCACCAGGACCTGTGGAAAAACTGGAGGAGCTAGAGAAGTTAAGGGGAGGAGAAAAGCCTTTACCCATGTGGGCGGGTTGATGACTAAATTCTTCCAAGTGGCAATGTATGGTACCTGGTCGGGATGGCCCCCCACTCTTTGGAAGATTTTTCCCTCTATTGCCTCTACAAGGGGAAGGTGAAAAGAACCCTCTGGTGGCCATCCTACTCCAAAGGTAGGCCATTCAGAGGCACAGAAGGTGGACATTTTTCCTTTCTTAACATTTACAGACATATTGTGAGCTCGAGTTTTTACTTCTTCAAAGTGAATCAGGACCAGATCCAGAGGAGTGGACGCAGTTTGTCCCATGTTGTAAGTCCGGCTAGAGAAAAATAGTATAAAAAGCAAGATTAAAACACCAAACACAGGAATTAGTCCTCCTGGCCAGCGGAGGAAAAAACGAAGAGAGTTTGAAGGTCTCCGGGGGTTCTCTAAAATAAAGTATGTAAGGTTAGTGCCCCAAAGTCCCATGAAAAACGGGAGGTTTTTCTTTTAGACCGTCCTCGTCAGTCAAAGTCACAACGAAGCAGTTAAACAAACCAAGCAATCAAACAACCAAAACAGAAGTACAGAACATATACACAATGGAGTTCCCTTGCTGAAACTTCCTGGGTCTGGACAAAATGCCTCTGAGGCCACAGAGTAATGCCTCAGAGTTCCCTGGGTCTAAACGGAACGCCTCTAAGGCCACAGAGTAATGCCTCAGAGTTCCCTGGATCTAAACGGAACGCCTCTAAGGCCACAGAGTAATGCCTTAGAGCTCCTCTGAGGCCACAGAGTAATACCTCAGAGTTCCCTGGGATCTCGTTCACGGGATCTCGTTAATTCCCAGAGTGACGCCGCAGGACTCAAACCCGCTGTCTCTACCCTGTGAGTCCAAGATGTCTCCTGAAACTCACTGCCTCGAGCGTTCGCGGCACGTCCGCCTGGCTCCTTTGAGGCCTGTTTGAGACCTAGCGCCCAACACCACCAGACCAAAACAGACAATGAACCAAAAAGGAAACCACAAAGAAATTAAACCTCAGAAAAACAAGCACCAGTCCGACAAAAGGTTAAGACAGAGAGACAGAGGGCCCAAAAGAAACGAGTGCACTCACCAATTTAGCCGGCGGTCGAGCCCAATGTGTCGGGGTCCCAGGGATTCTGGGGAGAGGAAACCCCCTCTTGGGAGGAGGAATCCCGGACAAGCCCCCAAATGTTATGTCCGGATTGCAGTATCCTCAGAGACCAGAGACCACCAGGGAGACCGAGTCACGTATGCAAAAGCAAAGGGCGTTTATTACGGGCTTAAGCTCAGACTCCCAGTATTTCCACCTAGGTAGTGAACGTGAGCTGAGAGCCCCGGACAAAGGTGGGCAGGATTTTTATGGGCTTTGGGAAGGAGGAGTTACAGGAAACTGAGACATGGATACAGCAATCCAATCATAGTTACACAACATTATTGATGACAATTCCAGCCATACATATCATTTGGAGCATCCGTTACTTTTGGCGGGATCCAACCACAATATTTAAGGTATCTTTGAAATTAACCAATTACAGAGTGAACTTAGGGTCTTGTCTGATGACTAACAGGTTAACTTTTACAGGGTCTTATCTATATCTCCTGCTCGCAGACCCCATCCTCAAGAATGTAGGGAGGCTTTCGGCTTCTCTTGATTGGATGGCAGAAGGGAGGTTACATGCTTTGGGCAATATGTAACTACCTGATAGTTTTGGGGAGACTGAAACTTAGGCCTTCTAGTTTCTGAGGCTTCCTGAAGCCTGCCATGGCGTTAGTTTGGTTCTTTCAATACCAAGCAGTAGTGAGAAAGCAAGGTTAGGGGCCAAGTACCAAAGGCTGCAGGTGATGAGGGGACTTAACTCAGAGGTAAGAGGAGCTGAGTATAATTTAAGTGGAGATGGCATAAGCTTCAAAGGACAGAAAAGATCAATGTTTTACTTCACTCTAGATGAAGTAAAAAATATAGTCTGTATCCAGTTAGTCAATGTCGTGGAAAATAGTTTGAGAGCTGGAAGGAATCTTAGAGACCATCTAGTTTAATCTGTTTTGTAGATGAGGAAGCTGAGGTCCAGAGAGAGGAAAAAGTATTTTGCTGACATATTGTTAATAGTTTGCAACCCTAATCTCCTGATTGATTATCAACCCAGAGTTCATTTTACCAGAAGATCTTACAGCAGCAGCATCTTTCCCCACTTCACCCTTAGCCCTATTACAGGTCCCAGCCTTTGCTGTCTTTAGCCTTCACCATTAGTGTGGCTTACAGGTCCTTAACCACCCTGGATGGGAACAGTAAGGAATGTGACTATTTTGCTACCTAAATTTCTGACTTTCATAGAAAGTCTTGTTTCCTGTTGTCTTCTTCCACTTCTTACCAAATGCTAGTGGATTTCTTGATTGTATCTTACAGGGAGGAGCTAACATTTGAGATGCTCGTCCTGGAACCCCGTGCCTCCGATGATGAAACCCTTGAGTCTGAGGCCTCCATTGGGACTGCCGATAGCTCAGAAAATTTGAATATTGAGTCTGAAGGTGCCATCTCTGAGAGATCAGGTAAATGAACATACTAGACCAAAGACTCCAGATTTGTTTTGCAGAGGGAGGAATAAGGAATCCCAAGCTGAGACAAAGTCCGTTTCAAGAATGCCTTGACCTTATGTGAAAAGGTGGCACAGTATAAGGAGTTGGAATATACTGGTCTTCATGAAGCTTCTATATAAAGTGGTTCATTAGCCAAGCCTTCAATGTAATGCCTTCTTTGGGGTAATTTAATGTTTTCTCCTATATTTACCACAGAGAAAAGCCAATAATCACAATACATGTTGTCTTACCGAACTGTGGTCCATTTTCTAAGGGTGAGTAGCAGAAGTTGTGTCCTGCTGTGAGATGTAAGGCTTACTATACATCCTGGCAGCTTGTGAAATGACAGTGAGTTGTAGCCTCTCCTAATGACATACATAGTTAAACCAGACTTCCTTGGGGTTGATTCTGAAATGATAAATGTAGAAATGGATGGTGAGTTCTTCTCGAAGTTATGACTGTGCACAAAGTAGGTCAGCCTGGACCCTCCAAATCTTAGCCCACCCAATTTCACATGTAAACAGTGACACCTATTCATCACATGATGGTTTGCTTTAGAGGGAACTGTCATTCACAGCTTTTGGTCTCCTTTTGCTTTAGAGAGAAGCAGAGCCCTTGGCTCCCTGAAGGCAGCTGGCAAGTCTGAACCATCGAGCAGGCTGAGTAAGCAGCTAAGAAGGCAGCAAGACTCTTGGGATTCAGCACACTCCTCAGTGTCTTCTCTTTGTCCGTCTAATACTGCATCTTCCCGTGGGACCAGAAAACGATTTCAGATTTATTCCAAATCTCCATTCTACCGAGCTGCCTCAGCTGGTGAGGCCCTGGGAATGGAAGGGCCACTGGGCCAGACCAAATCCCTAGAAGACAGGCCTCAATTCATCAGCAGAGGAACCTTCAACCCTGAAAAGGGAAAACAAAAATTAAAGAATGTGAAAAACTCACCTCTGAAAACCAAAGAGACCCCAGAGGGGACAGTGGTGTCTAGCCGCAAAAAAACTGTGGACCCAGACTGCAGCTCCACCCAACAGCTAACTCTCTTTGGAAATAATGAGTTTATGGTCTGAACTGACAACTGTGTGTCCTTTTATGGCCACAGAGTGGTAAACCACATCTCGTCTTTGGGGCCTTCTCATCGCCTCATCCACAATAATCTATCCCACTCGTGGTCCCATTTCCTGCAAGCATACAACTAAGACCTGTGTGCTGAATTCCTGGGTCTTCGGCAGAAGTGGAAAGGCCTCTTTGAAGCCTGCTGGGAATGGTGCCGGCTGTGCCTTGGCTGCTTTTTGACTAGAGATTTCACTTAACAAAGCCACCTCGGGCCAGGGGATTTGGGTCGATTGTGGAGGTCTTTGTAGTTGCCTCTCCTCTGTCCTCTTTTCCCTTCCTAGTCACAGGTGTTGAACTCGGTGGGGATACATTGTGGGCCTGAGGAACCCACTGATTTCTGACATTTGAAGAAAGCATAAATCTTTCTTAACCATGAAGGCAAAAGCGTTTGAGTTTATTTGGAGATAGGAGCTGGGTTAGAATATAATTTTTTTCCAAGGATTTATGAACAAAAAGTCTAAGTCCCCTATTTTAAGATTTTGGAAAAACACTCCATGTTATATTCTAGGGAAAGTAAAAAAGCAGTTGTTTCCATTAAGCCATCAGAGCATGATTCTCAGACGTCTGGTTATACAATGAAGAAGAAAGTACATGGGTTTTTTTTTGATGTTTGATGTCATAGTAATTGATACTGGTGTAACTCCTGATTAGTTTCTGCCAAATGCATTGCATGGGCTGAAGTTCGGTAGCCATACTGTTCTCATATTCCCTGGTCCAAGGTCAGGTTCCTCTAATTTTTTTTAAATCTCCCAGAGACATGATCATCTCTAAACATGAGGGTTTCATCCTAATCCATCCATGCTTTTCTCTTTGTATAGAGTAAACCGAAGATCACATAGAACCTATTCATCTGCTGGTGAATATCTACCATCAAACTCAGACAAATAGTGTGACCATTTAGTCCCTTCTACTAAACATTTACACACAACACTGCATGAATAAGTGTAACAGAAAGCTGCCAAAAATATACGAGTTTTTAATCTGACCCCTCTAACTTTTATCTTCTTTTCCTCAGATCATCAGTATTAAAATAGTGAGAGAAAAAAATCAAGGACTACTTGAAACTATTTTTGTTAATATTCTGATTACTGAAGTTTACTGTAAATATGTATGTATAGTATACAGATTTCTTTTTAATCTTATGCTTCCCTCCTCCCTGTGGAATTTCTTTCCACAGATTAGGGGCCAGTGGACAGGGGAGTGAGAGCCACTCATTTCTGGGTTAAAGGAAAAGTCAAACCATCTTTTTCACCCCTGAGTGTCTCCGTATACCAGAGTTGTAATAGCATTTTAAGCTTCTTAGCATTTGTGGGATTAGAAATCTGTTTTGCTATTTATAATATATGGAAAATGAAACATGATACTCTTTCTTGAGATAAGTATGTGAAAATGTTTATTTTTAAAGTTGCTAAATGCATTTGTCTAACTACCACTTGCACTGTTCTTAAAGAGAGCCTTTACCATCTGTAACCTGAATTTTGGTTGTTGTTCTTTTCATACTTCTTTGATTTGAAGTTATGGAAATACTAAGACTTGTTAAGACAGAGGCTCTCCTGTTACACAACACTGAACCTCATGCCACTGCCTCAGTGGTTACTGTGGAGTTCCAGAGGTCAGACTTGGAACGTCATTCTGAGTGGCAGCTAAAGGTAGCAGAAGTCTTATTTCTCCCTGGTTTGGGTTCAGAAATGACCTAGGGAAAGGAACTTTTTTAAGTCCCAAGAATGATGATGGTTACTAAGTAAATGTTAGATTTTATGTCCTGCAAATACCTGCCACCCTATTTGTGCTGTCTTGAGCAGAGTAATAAGTGTAAAGCCTTTAGAATTGGAATTTCACAGAATCTCCTAGAGGAAAGCCTAACCCCTCAGCATGGTTGTGTGACAGTGGGATTGCTGGGGCCCCAGGGCCCCACGGCAGGCGGCACAGGCTGCGCAGTGTTCCTGGGAGATCACGTTGTGTGCTGGGCCTTCTGTGTTGTTCAGTGCTGGGCACTGAAGCCTACTCTCCATGTGCTCCAGAACATGGGCTCGGTGACCATACAAGAGAAGACATTACCCTTGTTGAATAATTTCCTTTGACCCAGAAAGAACACATTTTGGCATATATTTTGCCTTCTAAATCTTTGTGGATTTTGCAGGGGGTGGGGTTTGTTCTTTGCAAAATTTTTGGCAGTTAAAAAACTACTCATATAGGTCACTTTATAGGAACTAGGTGATGGATGTTAAGAGACTTTATAATTTTTCTCAGGGACCTGAAACCTGAATTTGGATGAAATTAAATAAAATTTTTGCTATTTGTTTTTTGGTTGCTAGATTTGTGGATTTCTAGTCATTTAACAAGCTGCCAGAATGGAGCGTAATGGGGAGGAGAAATCCATGCAGTTATAAGAATGGAGAGCAAAGTGTGAGACCCTCCCTTTGAAGGAAAGAAAGCTGTTGTTCTCATAGGATAACAGGCATTGTTGGCCTGATAGAGATAAAGCCATACTCTTAAAACTATCAGAACCAAGTGCTGTATCTCCTTCCATCTCATGCTAACTGGTCCTCTCCAGTGGTTAAAATTATGTTACCACAAAGTGATGTGCTGTTACAATCACTTGTGATTAAGATGTGTGTCCAGTGTGGGTTCCTATTGCTTCTCCTTTGCTTGTCTCCTTTGACCTCAAAAGCCTCAAAGAAAATACCTGCGTGGCAGCACTGGGGCAGCTCCACATTTGGAACCTGTACTCCAAAAAGTCAGGCATTGTTTATTTCACACTTTGCCAGCCCCAAACAAAGCCTGGATTTTCAGTTGTCTACATCAAAGCCAAAATATTCCTTATCATAGAAAATGTAATGGAAGAGAGAAGTGTGATTTTAGGGTCACATTGTGTATCACACAGAAGCAGATTGCCTTAACAGCAAATACAGGGAGGATTCAGGGAGGTGACATGCCTTAGTTTGTAATGCTCTTTGTATTTCCTATCATTTTAGTTTTTTTGCCTCTCTGGGCTTCTGATAACACAAAGAGAGATACAGCCTTTCCAGTGTGCATATGGCAGAGACAGGGAGACCTGAGGTCAGGGTGGAATACCAGAGCCCCTACCTTCTCATGTTTGGAAACCAGCTACAGCTAGTGCCCTGCTGGGAAATTAGTGGAGATTCTCTGTTCCATCACAATAGGATTGTTTCCAATGTCAAAGTTAGAAGTTCCCAGAAGCATGCTGAAAAGAGGTGGTCCAGCAAGGTGCTACAGGCCCACTTCAGTGCCTGTGGCCCTTGGAGTTCAGCTATAACTAAGGAATGTGTACCTTTCACAAGCACTTTGGTGAACTAGAGAGAAAAAATATTCTCAGGATGTGTTCAAAGCTAAAAGAGTTTTAACTGTAAAAAGAAACACAGTCCTGGTGGCTTTCCCCATCCTCCTTTTTCCTCTCCCCTCAGCGGGGAGCTAGACATGGGGTATGCATCATTCTCTGTTGACAGATGTGTTACATCACCCCAGCACTGTCCCCCACACCGTGCTATCCTTGGTGGTAAAATTCCTTGGTACTTGTGGGAGTCCTCTGTCTCTCCATGCCCCTAAAATAATTTTAACCACTTGTCTCTGGAACCACTCCCACATTTGATTTGGTGTTAAAGGGTAACAGCAAAATGATGATTTTGGTCGATGTGTCTGTTAGGTCTTGTTTGTCTCTTGGCTCAAACTGTTTTCAAAAAAGCCCACAAAAGGGCCTGTCATCTTGCTATCCACCCATACTTAATATGTATTTATCAGCCCTTTTAGGTCATATAAAAGTTGCACCTTTTTAACCAAGCAATTATATTCACTAGGGGAAAGGTGTGGACTACAGATTAGTATTATATTATTTTAATGGATTTAAAGTAATTTATAAGTATGCTGAGTGTAAATCTTTAAAAGACTATGTATTGTAAAAGGACATATCCTGTGAAATATAATATCATTTTACTGTTTAACAGAATAATTCTATAAGAAGAGTGATTTATCTCACCCATAGAACTGATGACATTCCTGATACAATCAACAGGCACTTTGTAATTTCCTTTTGGGTTGTTTTTTTTTTAAGGGGGTAGCAAGCAAGACATCATCTGTTATAAAAGTGCAGTTTGTGTCACTCAAAATATGCACTGTGTGGCTACACAAAAGCAGCTTGATGAACAAATCACTCCACGGCTCATTAAAGAACAAAGCTTCTAGAAGCAGCAGTATGTGTGGTTTGTTTTCTGACCATTGTGGCTTCCACCTCAACCCACTTCAACCCAGCCCAAACAACAGCAGTGATTATTATTAGACCATTTGGTTTGGTAAAAAAAGGATTGAGTCCCAGATTGACAAAGTGCAGAGGTAGTAGTTATTGGAATTCCACCGAATTCCAGGAGATCCAAGCTCTTAGTTTTCTGTAAATGATGCTAGCTGCTAGCTGTCAAGACTTCATTTAATCAGTTTAGAGCAAGGTGGGCAGTGAAGGCAATAAATCTGCATTTAGGATTCTCACCAAAAAAGGCCATGAAGCAGCAGCAATGTCCTATTAGTAGAGGGCCCGAGAATTCCAACCTAGTTTTTTTGGTCATTTTGTCCTGCCATTTTACTGCATAAGTTTGGGAAAGTCATTTGCCATCGCTGGATGTAGTTTTCCTGTCGAAGTGATTTATTTTCTCCAAGTATACGTCTCTGGATAACTCCTACTGACTCTTAGGTCTCAGTGTAAAAGGCAGTTCTACTTGGAAATTTCCTCTTCCCCCTTAACTTGGGTTCGATGTCTTGTGTTCTGAACAACTCAATATTTGTGGCATCAAAAAACCGTTTAATGTGAACTTCCCAAGGCAAGGAACATCTTGCTGACTCTTGGAACCCATCAAAAGGTGGCTGCACTTAGGTTCTGGATGAGATCAGGGGTTTCCAAATGTCAAACCAGGTGTAAAATAAAATGGCAAAGAAATTAATGTAGTGAGTTATCCCCAAACTTTTTCTATTTTTGTTTTTTAAATTCTGAAACTATCATTCCCATATGTATTAACTTTACAGTTTTGCATTAAATTGACATTACATAGAAATGATAGTGAAGTGTTTCTTAAAATTTTCTTAATTGGTCAAAGAACACATAGAAATCACATTTTTAAAACTTGCCCCTGTGATTACTCAATCTACAATAAGCCTTTCCAAATGAGAAGACGAGAGCAGAAAAGGTGTAAGGAGATGCAAGTTATAAAGAGACCAGAGCTTTCATTTTTTACATTTTGTTCTTTCTCCTAGATTGGGTATCAATTCAGCATCTTAGAGCCAGGGACATGACAATGGAAGGAAATGAGACACACATAATACATGTCTGCTGAATCTTTGTCACTTCCCATTTCTGTGTGGCCTTTTATCCACGCATCCCACAGACACATACCCAATACCCACCTGTCCCAGGTGCTGAAGTACTTTGGTGAGCAAAACAAAGCTCCCTGCACCTGTAGAGCTGGGATTCCAGTGGCAGGAAGCCAGTGATGTCCACTAGGTGGAGGCTAGTCATTCACAATATCTGGGTTCTGCTATCAAATTATATTTATAATTTAAATGGATGCTTCTTGGTATCTTCGAGTATCTGCCTTTAAAAATACTCCCTTAAAGGACTAAAACGGGGAATTACGCTCCCTGACTTCAAGCTCTACTACAAAGCCACAGTAATCAAGACAATTTGGTATTGGCACAAAAACAGACCCACAGACCAGTGGAACAGAATAGAAAATCCAAACATTAACCCAAACATATACAGTCAATTAATATTTGATAAAAGTGCCTTGGATATACAATGGGGAGATGACAGCCTCTTCAGCAGCTGGTGTTGGAAAAACTGGACAGCTACATGTAAGAGAATGAAACTGGACTACTGTCTAGCCCCATACACAAAGGTAAACTCAAGGTGGATCAAAGACCTGAATGTAAGTCATGAAACCATAAAACTCTTAGAAAAAAACATAGGCAAAAATTTCTTGGACATAAACATGAGCGACTTCTTCATGAACATATCTCCCGAGCAAGGGAAACAAAAGCAAAAATGAACAAGTGGGACTATATCAAGCTGAAAAGCTTCTGTACAGCAAAGGACACCATCAGTAGAACAAAAAGACATCCTACAGTATGGGAAAATATATTCATAAATGATGTATCCGATAAGAGGTTGACATCCAAATTTTATAAAGAACTCACGCACCTCAACAAACATAAAGTAAATAATCCAATTAAGAAATGGGCAGAGGACATGAATAGACACTTCTCCAAAGAAGAAATTCAGATGGCCAACAGGCACATGAAAAGATGCTCCACATCACTAATCATCAGAGAAATGTAGATTAAAACCACAATGAGATATCACCTCACACCAGTGAGGATGGCCAACATCCAAAACACAAACAACAACAAATGTTGGCGAGGATGTGGAGAAAAGGGAACCCTCCTACACTGCTGGTGGGACTGCAAATTAGTTCAACCATTGTGGAAAGCAGTATGGAGGTTCCTCAAAAAACTCAAAATAGAAATACCATTTGACCCAGGAATTCCACTCCTAGGAATTTACCCTAAGAATGCAGCAGCCCAATTTGAAAAGGACAGATGCACCCCTATGTTTATTGCAGCACTATTTACAATAGCCAAGAAATGGAAGCAACCTAAGTGTCCATCAGTAGATGAATGGATAAAGAAGATGTGGTACATGTACACAATGGAATATTATTCAGCCATAAGAAAACAAATCCTACCATTTGCAACAACATGGATGGAGCTAGAGGGTATTATGCTCAGTGAAATAAGCCAAGCCGAAAAAGACAAGTATCAAATGATCTCACTCATATGTGGAGTATAAGAACAAAGAAAAAAACTGAAGGAACAAAACAGCAGCAGACTCACAGAACCCAAGAATGGACTAATAGTTACCAAAGGGAAAGGGACTGGGGAAGATGGGTGGGAAGGGAGGGATAAGAGGGGAAAAGGGGCATTATGATTAGCAGATGTAATGTTGGGGGGCATGGGGAGGGCTGTACAACTCAGAGAAGACAAGTAATGATTCTATAGCATCTCACTATGCTGATGGACAGTGACTGTAATGGGTATATGGTGGGGACCTGATGAAGGGGGTAGTTTAATCACAATATTGCACATGTAATTGTAGATTAATGATACCAAAATAAACTATTAAAAATAAATAAATAAATAAATAAAAATACTCCCTTAAGGGTGGAGAAGTAGAGAAAGAGTCTTACAAATCTGACAACTAGTTGAAAAGACAGGCCCACAAGGACTACCTCTACATGCTTCATAACCAAAGGCACTTGCGCATTGAAGGCAAAAAAACTTTCTCCCCTCTCCTAGTCCTAACTGCCACGGAAGCTGTTACCCATCTGGATTTCAGGGAGGCTGATTTACTGCAGAAGGTTGAGTAAATCCTGTGATCAACAAAGAGTCGTATTGTATTAGGAAAAGAGAAGCCACTCAGTGTATTTCAGGTGAGGTGGACAATATAAGAATTAGGGACTTGACATAAACATCGAGGAAACAAAAGTCAAAGAAGTACCAGACAGTTGAGAAAGCCAACACAGATCTCAGCCAAGTTCCAAAGTTCTCAAAACCTTGTCTGGAAGCTAGTAAAGAAGGCTGCTGTGAAATCTCCATCTTCCCACCCAACTGGCTACAACTGCCTCCAGAGAATTATGGCTTCTCATTTACCTTCCAAATCTTCCTTCTGCTAGCAAACCATAGGGGAAGGGGATCCTGGGAAATGTAGTCCCTGGCATCTCTGCAGTGAAGAAAGACCTGGGATGGAGGTCGGGATGTTGGGAGTAGAGGTGATATTAATGCCAGGTTGACAGCAGATAATCCAGTTTATGTACCTCCTCTAATTCTGTAAGACTTGCCCTGGAGATCCCAATCTTTCCCAGTGTAGAACTGCTGTGTTCACACATCTCAGACCCTAGCCTGGAATTTCAGCAGGCTTCCTGTGTAGTCTTAGGTTCTAAAATTCAAGACTGGAACACAGCAGGGCTTATCTGGTCATATGTCAACATGTTTTTAGCTAAGTGCCTCTGCCCAGGCTTTCTATATATGGTCCTTTAAACCTTATGGATAAAACTTTTGATAGGGAATTGGATAGGGGGATGGCATCATACACATTAAATGACCTGAATAACTGAGGCATGTCTGATGCTTTCAGAAGATCAAGCATCTCAAGTGGTTGGAGGGCTTAAGTGGGAGGGGTTTGTGCTCGGCAGGACTGCCACACTCTTCTCTCTGGGCACCAGCCTAGCTATTGTTTACAGAGCCAAGCGTTCAGAACCATCCTTTCTCCATCACGGCGGGATATTTATGTCGGCTAGGAGGATTCATACATAGGCCAAAGGGCAAAGAACCTCTAGGATTGCACAGATTTCTCACATGACCTTTTCCGTCTTGATTGCAAACAAAAAACGCAACAGAATTGTTCAGCTAATTCCAGGGGTGGAGGGCTATGGGGAAGAGGCAGTGCCAGAGGTACGCAGATACCCAGCAAGCCTGAGCCCTAAGCTTCAGTTTTTTCATTAATAAGCGGGAATGATTTGTACCCCAAAATTCACCTGAGGATTCAATACCAATGCACATTCACTGTTCAGGCCACTGTCTGGTATATAAAGTGCCTGGTAGAGGCTAAATTTTGTTAGTATTATTACTGTTTAGGTCTTCTGGGTCTTTGAGAAGTGTGAGGTTTGTCTAAGCTTTATCTTCCATAAGGAAATGAAGAAGTGATGGAGACTCCTGCTCACAAGAACTGGCTGCAGCTGTCTTTGTTGGTAACTCCCCCTTGTTTATGGAGGGTGAGGAAGGATAAGGAAGAGAGAGGTCAAGAGAAGCCATGGGGTGGTGGGATGCCGTCTGGAGAGAAGCTGGGGTGTTGACGCGTGGGAGATTGTTTCACTGGGCTTGAATTTGTGGCACCAGACCCTGACGCACAGGGGAATCCAGATGGGACTCAAGACCCTCTGCTCATTCTTGCAGTGTCCTCACAGGGAAGGCTGGGCCACATCCGGTTTCCTGTTTTTGTTTTTCACCCTTTTATTGAGGCCTAACATGGTAGTAGGCGTGCAGATATTAAGTGCGCAGCTCAGTTCATTTTTATGAATGAGTGAAATTGTGAAACCACCACCCAGATCAAAATGAAGAACATTCCTAGCATACTAGAGGCCCCCTTAGGCCTCCTCCCGACCACCCCACCCCCACTCCAGAGATGCCCACTCTTCTGACTTCTGCCACCTTCGGCTGGTCTCGCCTGTTCTTGAGCTTTGTGTAAGCAGAACTTGTACCTTCAACTTTTATGTTTGAGATTTATCCATGTCGTCACACGTATTGGTAGTTCATTTTTTTTTTACAGAAGAAAGCAGTTCCCATGGTCTTTATTTTAGGCATGGAGTTTTGCCCTCTAATTTAACTGGCATCTCCCAGAGCCATCACTACATTTTTTTTAAGTTTTAAGTTTTTTATTTTTTATTAAGGTATTATTGATAAACACTCTTATGAAGGTTTCCTATGAAAAACAATGTGGTTACTACATTAACCCATATTGAGTTCCCCCCATACCCCACTGCAGTCACTGTCCATCAGTGTAGTAAGATGCCACAGAGTTCACTTTTTTGTTTTCTGTTATATGAATAAACCATAATTTATTAACCTATTGTAGTCTCAGTGTACAGTGTGGGGCTATTATGATGAGTACAGCTGCTATGAATATGCCTATAACATCTGGTGGACATTTCTGCTCGTTACACATACCTACAAGTGGAATGGCTGGGTCACAGCAAATGTTTAGCTCCAAAACAGCAAATGGTTTTCCAAGTGGCTGTACTCATTTTACTTCCACTTACATTAGTTTTTGAACATATCACAAAGGAGCTTCTCCATTGGAGTGTTCCCTATGGTTTTGCGGAAAAAGAGGAGCTCAACACGTTCAGAAGTGATGAACCTCAAAGAAGGCAGGAGCAGGAGTAATTTCCCAAACCTGAACGGGAGAGAGGCCACCATCAGGTTTCTTATCATCTTCTGAGCAGGAGTCCTGGGGGTGGTGCCCCCAGGGAAGGCAGAGGGGAAGGGAGAGATGAGAGGTACCCAGGGTGGGTAGGCAGGAATTTTGACGGAAGTCCCCTTTCACTGGAGGGGTTGCAGCCACCTACCCCAACCCGTGGTGGCCCCCTTTCCAGTATGTTTAGTTGAGGAGTGTGATGAAAATAGTGAATAAATATTGTTTATTATGTGTCAAGATTATAAAATGAGAAGTTATTTATATTAATATATATGAATGTTATTAATCATATATTTGACTATGATTATTATAATTTATATATGTATTTGAATAAAAATATAATTCCCTTCTGTAAACCACCTAGGATGATAAAGTAGCCATTAGTGAAGTGTTCTGAAGTTGAAGCATAATTTTTGTAGCTGGGAAACTCATCCAGAAAAAAGGTAATTGTAGTAATAAGAACCATTTGCCAAGGCAGGGGTCCCTGGTGCAGAGAGGGTAGATGGTGAAGGCCCAAGAGACAGGAGGGCCGACAGCTGGGGCCAGCACCCGACCTCAAAGAGGCCACTCAAAGCGGGGCAGCTGCACGCTGGACTTCCTCCATGGAGCTCTGTAAGGAGCCTTCCCCACCCCCCAAGTGTCTGCTGAACTTGTTTTGCAAACCCGAGGGCTTTCTTTCTCTTGTCAGTGCCAAGGGGATGTGCTGAATGGAGTCACACACCCTCCCTGTGCCTTTCTTCTTCTGTTTTCCAATCTAAAGAACATTAGGAAGAGGTAACTATAAAAGTCAGGTGGAGAAATTCTTTTCCAAACTGCAGGAATGGATCCATCAGTGGGTCTGGAATTAAATTTAGTGGGTCATAACCAGCCTTTAAAAAAAATGAAATAGAAATATCAAAGTAGATAACACAAAGTAAGGGGAGGTGGAACTTCGTTCTGATATCTGTGTGTATATTGAGTTATAATGGAAATTGTCTTTTTTCTGAGTATGTTTTTAAAAACTGAAATCCACTGACTTAGAGAATCTCAAAGCATTCTCTCCACACTCACTTCTGCATGTAGTTGGTATTGGACCACTATAGAAGTGACATAGGAAATCTTAATAAGAATATTGAAATTTGACACAAAACCTATATGCCCAGATGTCTCCAGGAGGTGATCCCCATAGAAACTTGGCCTAGGAGGGCCACAGGTGTCTGTGATGACCATTCATAGGATGCCATGTCAAGCCTTAGGAACAGCTCTCCCTATACTCATAAGCAGCAGCAATCTTTCTATACAACACAGTATATTCCTGGTATACTTTAACTTATGTGAAAAGGAAATTACCTCTTTTTGTGATCATTTCTCAGATTAGATAATTCGAGGCTGCCCATGTTAGCTTACTTCTTCAGAGAGAACTACTGGGACCCGTAATAAAATGTAGATAATTTGGTCTAAAATAGCCAATAGATGCCTGGAGGCCATGTGGTCCAGTCTTGCTGGGGCTCCATTGTATCTGGTGCTGGGCCAAGTGGGGCTGACCCAGAGCACAGGCCCCTGCCTCCAACCCCCTGAGCCACACTCCCAGCCTGCAGCTACTGTCCGCTAAATCCGGGCAGGGCCGGGCTATTGCCCATGCACCTGCAGTGGCTCCCCTCTGCCTATCCTTCCTTCCAAGTCCAATCCTGCCTTCTCAAAATCCCCAGTTCTGCTTTGTACCCAGTGGGTCTCTGTCTCCTTCAGATACATGCAACCCAAAGTATCTGCCTAGGGTAGTTCTCATCTTGGCGTGGTCACTGTGCTGGGCATCCCTGGAAGGCATCAACTTTGTCTTAATGCACCTTTTGGTCCCCATTCCCAGGGCCTGGCACTGTGTCCGGCATACACAGAAGATGTTGGATACATGTTGGTTGAACTGAGACCTTTGTGCTAATGGTGTAGCCCTGAGATGGTGTCAGAGAGGTGAGCAAGGGAGTGAAGGACTGGAAGGACAGAGGGGCACGCAGGCAGCCGATCAGGTCACCTCACAGGCTGGCCGGGGTAGTGGGCCTTGCTATGCCGGCTCAGCATCACTTGGGACTGGTCTTGTAAGGCCTCCACATGCTCAGGGTCCTTCAGGCCCCGAGTTTCTGGAGAGAAGCAGAAGCAGTTAGAACCCTCCCAGCCCACCCTGCTCCACTCAGAGCCCGCCAGGGGCCCCAGGAGGGGTGCGCCCAGCCCCACACCTCTCTCCTCCTTCCCGCCGAGGAAGAAGCCTGCGCATATCTGGGCCTCTGTGGGGGTATGGAGGGAGAGCAAGAGGCAGAAAGAAGCCACTGGAATTCCATTCTTCATCCCCAATCCCTTTTCTTTAAGATTTCGGCAAAGACTCAGTTACCCGGTTTGAAGAGGACCAGGGCTTTCATGCAGGCAAACTCTGTGGGGTCCACGGCCAATGCCCGGAACCGTGAGATGGTTTCCTGCAGGACACGAGTCTCTGCACTGGCCAGCACCAGCCGGCCCTGGGAGCTGCCAGCCGAAGACATCTCAGCTGGGGCCAGCAGTGGGCAGCTGTCCGGAGGCAGAGACCACTGTATGGCTCCGAGGAGGAAGAGCTCACTCCATGCCTCTTCCAGCAGGACCACCTGTGCTCAAAGAGGGAGTGAGTGTGACAGCCGATGCACAACATCTCAGGCGTAGCCTGTAGCCTCCGCCACCTTCTTGGTGCCCTAGGAAAGGAAGGGCCGGTCCTGGGTGCCCAGAATGTTTTCCTGACCTCTGCCTGACATCAGCCAGGGGCAAAGAGCTCGGGGATTTTGCACCATCTGGCCCAGCTGCCTTGGCTCTCAGACACTCTAATGGTTCCATCCAGAACCACAGCTGGAACATTTAGGAAAGCCTACAGCTTTTTCTACATGGGAAAGTTGGAGCGCCTCCCAGACACTCGCACGAGCATGCTGAGTTGAGTGTCCTAGGAAGACTAGGCCTGGCTTCTGAGCTACTCCATCCAAACCACTGTCTAGGGGCTCAGACCCACGGCGTGCCTCTCTTCCTGGGTTTATCATGACAGGTCTGCTTGCCCGGGAGAAGCCCAGAGCAGCGTCCTAGAGGTGAAGAGGTCGGGCTGAAATTCAAGCCCTTCATGAAGTCAGAGACATCTGCACTCGAAGGGAACCTGGAGCTCATGCTCTTCTGGGTGTGCAGACTGTCCTGTCAAGTGCAGAGCGTCTGCTGGACCTGAGGGCTGGTCCAGGAGGAAAGAAGACCCAGGGAGCCAGAAGCACTGATGTCAACTCCCTGGTCCCTGTGTAACTCTGGCCATTGTGGTCCCCCAGGTGCCTTCCCTGCCCATCATCACTGCCCAGTGATAGGAGACCCCCAACGTCTCATCCCTGAGACATTACCCCAGCCATCACTGACTTAGACATGGGGACCTCCAGTGGTCACCATCTGCAAGCCCTGTGCGCCCCAGTCATCACCTGCACCTGGCTGACTCACGCGCCACCCCCCTGACGGACGTACCTGATCCCGGAAGGGCAGGTTGGAGAACACAGGCAGGTTCTTGGCCCACTTGACAGCCATGAAGAGCAGGCGAGCTGACGTTTCATGGACGCTGTCCAGGCCACAGGGAGATGAAGAGGAGTATGGGGATGAGAGGAACTTGGGGTCATTGCTGGTGACATCGATATTCTCATCAGCTGTTGGAGGCCAAGGTTGTGACATTAGCCCCTGCTCAGGGCCCCAAGTGTGAGGATAAAGGCCAGGAGCTGTGACCCCTCTGTGACCCAGGAACTTAGCCATCCTCCCACTTACCGTCCTCTGGCTCCAGCTTAGCACAGGTTTCTGCTGCTATAAGGCTGGCCATGAAGCGCTGCTGCACTGGAGGTGTGCAGGCCCCAGGCCCCAGGGCTCTGGCTGCAGAAACAGGGGTGGGGCCCCGTGGACTGGGCCCTGCCGGGGCCAAGCGGTTCCCCCAGGGCTCCAGATGGAATTCCTTGTCTGACTCCAGGCTGTCCAGGCGGACCTGGGCTGTGCTTCGCGGCTGGCGCTCATTCTGCACGGCTGTGTGGGGGCAGGAAAGGTCAGAGGAGCCCTATGGGAATGCACGCCCAGCCCCTCCGTCATGCTTCTCCAGGCTGGCTCCCAACTCACCGTCCTGGTTCATGCCCTCCTTCAGACACTTCTTCAGCCGGCAGGCCTGGCACTGGTTCCGGTGGGCTTTGTCCACCGGGCATGTCCCTGCCCCCATCTGGCACCTGCAGGCAGAGGGAGCCCCAGGGTGTCCGTGTCCGGCCCAGGCCCTGGGCTGCAGGGTCTGGACATGCTGGCCGTAGCCCCCTCTTCCCTGAACATCCTCCGTCCCTGCCAGGGACCCCCAGAGGCAGGAGGCCGGCCGCCCTTGCTCACCTGTAGATGAGCCTCCGCCTCACGCTCCTCTTGAAGAAGCCGCTGCAGCCGTTGCAGGCGTAGATGCCGTAGTGCTTCCCGCTGCTGCTGTCCCCGCACACGCGACACTGCACTGAGGGGCCCACGCCTGGGGGCAGGGCAGGGCTGGGCGGGGCGGCACCCCTTCCCAGGGACGCCGGTCCTCCACCACGCACTCTCCTTCCCTGTCCCCAGGTTCCTGCCCACTCCTGGGTCTAAATGTGGCCCAAAGTCTGGACAAAAGTGTCTCCCTTATCAGACACCCCACCCACCCCTCCAGCCTCTGCCCCGCTGCATCCCTCGCGGCCACTTGTCACCCAGAGCCCTGTCTCTGCCGCCACTTCTGCACCCCCCACTCCTTCTCTCTGCAGGTGGCTTCAGGCTCTCATGCCACAAAAACATTTTTGACAACCGTCTAGGGACCTCTGCTGCTAAACCTTAAGGCTGCTTCTCTTTTCTTTCCTTCTCCATCAGCGCAGCTGGCCTACCCTGGCTCGGCTGGCCCCCTGTGTCTAGGACTCTGAGTCCACCAGCAAATTCCCTCACACTGCCCACAGCCCTTGGGGCTGGGCCTTCCTTGCTCTGACTCTTGTTATGGTCCCTGCAGACCTCTGGCCCACACTCCACTCCCCAGTGTCCCAGACCCGACCTCCAGGAAAGCCATACCTGTCGGCCCCTCCCCCAGGCCCCATCCGCCTGGGGACTCCTTCCTGGAGGCAGCCACAGCCACTGGCACAGCTGCAGCCACTTTGGAGCTCATCAGCTCTGAGGGCCTAGTCCTGGCCCACCAGCGCAGCAGCCTCTGCCTTTTTGCCTGAGGGGAAGCCTCCTGGGTGCTGAGGTGGGCCCAGCCTCGGCCTCCCTGTTTGCTCCAGTCTCTTCTATCTCTGCGTCTCCTTCTCCCTGTCCAGGCGGTCTCCCTCTCCCTGTTGCCTCTGTCTTGACTCAGGGACTGTCCCACCTTCTCACAGCGGCAGCTCTGGCTCCAGGAGATTTCTCTCAGGACGCAGCTGATGATCCTCTTAATCTTTACTGTCTCCACAGGGGATCAAGCAGCCACACCTGCGGCGTTACCAGGGGCCTCTGGAGCAGGTCAGTCCTGCTGCCCCCACAGCAGCCCCCAGGCTGCCCAGTGTCCCTGGGTCCCTTCTGCCCTGTGCTCTCAAGCTGTTCACCCTTTGGTGCCAAACCTTAGAGGGGGACGTGGATTCCATGTCCCCCAAGACTTTAATCTTTCTGAGCTACTCAGCCTGTGTCTGTGAGCAAGTGTGCATTGCCGAGGTGTGTGGGCATCTACGTGTGGCTCCGTGCATGCGGTGCTCACTGTGGGTTCTGGGTGGGTCTCTCTGCCCTTGTGGGTCTCACCCAACCCTTTCAGAAGGAACTGATTGGGGATCAGGATTGCAGGGGCCTCACGTCCCTGGAAGGCTAGCAGCGCCCAGACCCCCACCACAGAGTCAGCTCCCATCACATGGGAGGGAGTCTAACACGGGAACTAAGGCTGGCCCAGAGGCGGGGAGGCCTGGAGCCCAAGGGGGCGGGGTGGGGGGGTCTCCTTCAGGCCTATGAGGCAGCAGGCGGGCTGGCAGGTGTTTCCCCGCCCAGAACTGGAGGGCAGGAGGATGTGGCCCCTGCGCCTGGTCACAGGCTCTCAGGCAGCGCCCCCTCCTGTCCCTGACTGGGCCTTACAGTCCTCGCAGGCTGCCCCCTGTCCTCCCAGCTCCAGCACAGAAATGGTTCTGAGAAGAGGTGGAAGGACAGGTGTGTGCCTCTGGGGACAAAGTCCCAGCCCCAGAGGAAATGTGGACGGAGCCGAGACAGACCCGGGTTCGAATCCCTGCTCTCCCAGGCTGTCTGTGAGTCCCTGAGCAAATGATTGAAACTGTTCGAGCTTCAGTTTCCCTGTGTGTAAAAAGGGGTGACAAAAATACCTGCCTGGTAGTGTAGTTAGGGACACCGAGGTAGTTCTCAGGGCGTTTCTGTGCCTGGCACTGACTAAAAGCACAATCCATGATGGGGGCTGTTCTTACTGTTGCTTCTTGAGGTTATTGAGAAGGCCACAGAGGAATCCTCAGTCACTGCCTTTCCTTCCTTCCTGCTCCTCTGCCCCACCACGTGCCCAAGGTGGCACAGAAAACCCCATATAGGCCTGGAGGGGACCCTCCATCCTCAGCAGCCCCGGGCTCAGCTCTGGGGCAGGGCCTGGCCCATCTTTAGAGCCCAAAGGTCAGTGGGAACTGTATGACACTTATGGAAGCATCATGGAGTTAAGGGCACAGGGCCCTTATGTAAGTGCGGTTAACTCTCACTGTGACAGGGAAGCACTATTGGGGATTTGGAAAGTCAGCTCGAGGGGCTTTGCAGGGTAATCTGCTTTCTGGGGCCTCAGAAGATCGAGGCCACCAGCTGAGGCCCCTCCCCTGGCCTCCTCTGCCCCTGTGCTCACCCCTACCCCATCCTGACAGGCAGCCCTTGGGACCCTGCACTGCAAGGTGTCCAGCGCCACCTTAACTCCTGAACTTGGCTGACCTGTCTCTCTTTCCCAGAGTGCACCTCTCCCTCTTCTTCTGGAACGCTGTTACCATCTTCCTCCCCTTTCTGAACTTGTCATTATCTCAGTGTGCCCAGAGGTTGGTGGCAGACCTTTCCATTCTCTCCTTGGCCATCTTGCAAAAGTTCTTGGCTTCTGTGGCCCCACCGGGCTCTGCCTGGGTCTCTGCCCCGAGCTTCTGCCCATAGATCCACCTGTATTTCTGGCGTGAAGACCCATGCCACATGCCTCAACCAACCCATCCCCAACTTGTCTGCATGGAGGAGGTCCCTGAAGCCCCAGGATTGAGGGGGTACTGGGAGTATGAGTAGGCAGGGAGGAGAGCGCCTGCAGGGGGCCTCTAGTCCTGGTAGCTGGGGCTGAGGAAGAGCCCCCGGCAAGGGAGCTGACAGGGAGCATCATGGGAGCAAGGGAAGGAAGGGCTCCAGGACAGAGGCGTCAACCAGGCCAGGTGTCCTGTGTCCTATGAGGTCGTTTGAGAAAGCAAGAAGAGCGCTCACACAAATAGATCTTACAGGCTCCTTTATAAAGGGTTATAAGTAGGCTCAACTCACAGATGAGGAACTGAGTCTCAGAGAGGTCAAGCAATTCAGGCCACACAGCTATGGAGTGGTGAATGGAGGTTGGGCCTAGAGGCTGGGGTGTCAGACTTGCTCCTGGCCCCAGAACCTGCACTCTCCACCAGGTGCTCTCCAAGCAGACTGCGTATCTCCTTGGCTTCTGGTAGGGAGCTGGCGCCCTTGGGGAGAGCTGTTCCCAAAGAGGGGAGCAGGAAGCAGGGCACCTGGCTGGGAAGGAAGGCCACAGGGCTAAGGGGTCTGTAGGAAGGGTAACATTCGGAAGGATTTTTTTTTCTCCGGTCAAGGGAGATATTTAAAGAAAAATATTTAAGAAGAGGCATTACTTTTGGATTCAGAAGACACAGAGGAGAACCAGGGAGAGAAGACTAAAGCTGGAGGCAGGGTGTCAGCGGAATGCCCGAGAGCTGAACAAGCCTGAGGGAGCAGCAGAGCGCAGGCCCAGGGACAGCTTCGGCCCGGAGAGGGGTCACCTGGAAGGCTGACACCCAGACTGCCCCGCGGCTGTGGTCCTTCCCAGCCCCCACTTGGAGGTAAGGGCTGTGTAGGGCGGAGAAGGAGGGGCTCACTTCCCCTGGGGGCTTGTCCCTGCCGCCTCCATCTGAGCTGCGCACCTATCCTTCAAGGCCTGTTCAGGGCTCGCCTCCTCCAGGCTGTCTTCCATGACTCCTCAGTCCACCTGCTCTCCTTCTAGAAGCACCTCCAGGATCAGATCATGTCCTTAACATGGAATTTCAGTCCTGGTCAACTTTCTCCCCTCGGTAAATGGAAGATTCCAGGAAGTGGGTTCAGAGTTTCATGTCAGGGAGGCATGTGGATCACAAAGTATTTAAAGGATAATAGTTCTTATTTTCCTGACTATAGTGTATTACTTAGAATGGCAAAAATAAATTTATCTGAATAAAAGACATCAGCAGTATTTGACCTGCCTGTTCTTACCCTGCTTGTTTCGACTTTATTAGGGTGAACTAATAAATGACCCCATGATCGTTTATGATCAGAAATGATCCCATCAAGCTCTTCTTGCACCCTGGCCCTCAGTTCTTTAGCAGATCAGGCCCAGCCTGAGCTGGGACTGTGCTGGGAGGACAGGTGCCAGCCCAGCAGGGCCAGGGGCAGTGGCTTCTCTCCCGATCTGTGACCACCAGCTGCTGGGGCAGACGCCAAAGGATTACTCAGCCCCAAAGCCTTGAATCTGCTGACGAAGCCGCTAGAGGCCACCTTATCACTAATACAATTATTCCCCAGGGGACAGGTCAGCAACTTCCTTCGGGCTCTCTGGGTGTTTGGGGCGGGGGCAGGGTGGGAGGGGAGGTGTGTGATGACAAAGCCTGCAGAACTTGCGTCCCTCTGGCCCCTTAAGACCCTGGTGGGTAAAGGCCCTGCCCCAGCCTGTCTAGGGCCTGTCATACACCGTGTCACTAGGTCGCAGGCCTGAGATGACCTGGGTTCTGGCTTGGGGATAACCCACTTCCAAGAGGCTGCCCTGGCTGGACACCTGCTTACAACCCAGCAGCCACGGGCTTCTGGTTTGGGACAAACCTTGTTCACAGCATTCAGTCCTGGGAACATGTCTTCCAGGATGTCTTAAAAATTCTCTTTTCTTTTCTGTCTTTGGGAAAGGAGAGGTACTGGTGAGTGGGGCTCTGGGTGGTGAAGGATAGGCTCTGGGGCTCAGGACCCAGCAATCCCACTTCCAGGAAATTCTCCCAGGGAAAATTTTCCCTGCAGCAATTTTAGCCTATCTGCAGACAATGGGCTAAATAAAGGATGCTTCTTTCCTACAGTGGAATGCCATGAAGCCTTTTCACATGGGGTTGTTGATTCATTTACATAGAAATGTGCCCACACTGTTTCAACTTTCAAAGCCAGCTACAAAGCAGCATGCAGTTTGATTTCTTGTCTCAGGGGAATTTCTGGCTGAACATCATAGGACTCCATTCTCTTTGGCAGGACCTAAATTCATCAATAGTTTCTTTTCTAGAGCAGCAAGTGGAAGGCTCAGGACTTTAAGAGGCAGACACCAGTAGGAAAGTTTCTCAACAAAGCCTCTTTATATTCTCTTCCAGATAACATTTAGAAAGATCAGATATTCCGTGCAGTTTTCCCAGCCTGTGGCTCATGAAGTCCTTCTAGAATAATTTTAAAGTTCTGAGCAGACCTGGAGAGCCTCTTTGGGGTAAATGGAAGTTCCTCTGGCCAGGATCCTCACCTGACCCTAAACCGCTTGATGCAGCTAGGCTACTGCTTCCACACCCGCAGGCAATGAGCTATTATTGACTGAGTCACTGTATAAAGAGCTCTGCCCTGTGCTCTGGGTGGAGGCAGAGATGGAGGTGGATTATGGACCTGCAGGCTTCTGGATGGAGCCATGACTCTACAGTGCTCAACCTGCCATCAGGAGAATAAAGCCAGGTATAAACCCTTTTACTCCATGAACGTTCCGTTGTCATTTCTCAGTCTCACTAACTCTATAGTGAACTTGCCTGGGGCTGAAACCCTCAGACCAGACAGGCTCCCACCCCTGTTCCAGGACAAGCAGATCAAGGTCAGTCCGTCCTGGACACAGGCAACCTGTGGCCCCACGGGGGGAGGGTGACCCCCTTCCTTCTTTGTAATGAGGTGACTGAGAACAATATCCGATTTCACTTCTTCCTCCTGGCTGCTCTCAGGGGTAGTTTTCTCCATTCTCTAGAACAGTATCATGGACACCACAAGAAGAAATTCTCACCACAAACAGAATTTTTGTTTCATTTGAATGTTCGATAATGAACATGTATTACATTTATAATCAGGATAAAACAGTGTGGATAAAGTGAAGGTTCCTGTGGCTAGGATTCTCACCTGGCCCTGGTTGGCTAGCTCACTACACACGTGTGGGCAATATGTTGCTATTGACTCTATGAAGAGCTCCGCCCAGTGCTCTGGGCAACATGGTGGCTTGGCTGCAAGGCTGCAGGAGAGAAGAGGCTGGAGTGGTGGCAGCACCGAGGACAGAGGTCCAGAGGATGGCTGTGTGGGCAGAGAGGCCCAGAGGCAGAGACCGCTTGCTGCATGCAGACTCGCTCTGAGTGGACAGGATTCTAGTGACTGACCTGCCACTGTGGGATAAAGTTGGGCATAAACCCTTTCACCCCAAGAATGTTCTATTGTCATTCCTCCATCTCACCAAATCCATACTGAACTTGCCTGGGGCTGAAACCCATTGGCAAGACAAATAGTCTTTTCATTTAAAAAAGAATGACTAACCTGAAATATTACCAATAATAGTAGCAACAATAATAGGAAATGTTTATGAAGAGATTGTTAAGTGTTTATATGTATGGGAATGAAAAGCTAAGTTCTCATGCTCTCCATTTCCCTCCCTTGTTACCCCGAGGGAGGGCCAAAGTCTCTAACAGCCAGGCAGGCCCGAGCCTTGGCGAATCCGAACGCCTGCAGTGCTGGGTGGAGGCCTGTCCTGAAGGCCCCCTTTCTCTTTGGATGCCCAGTACAAAAACGCTTTGGTGCCGGTCCCTGGGAAAGCTCTGGGGGATGGCAGGGGGGCAGGGGCCATGGGGTCGGGGTGGAGAGCTTTGGAAACCAGGACAGAAGTGTCATAACAGTATAACTACAGGTACAAACCTGCTGGTGTATTCCAACCTGACTGGACCTCCTGGTTATACTCTATCATCTCCTGGGAGTGAAACTCCTGAAGGCAGGGTTCTCAGTGAGGGCAGTCTTGGCATTTTGAGCCAGATAATTCTTTGTTGTGGGGGGGATAATTCCGTCCTGGGCACTGGAGGATGTCCCCAGTCTGTACCTACTAGATGCCAGGGGCATCCCCTTCTCCTTAGTCTTGGCAACCAAAAAATATCTCCAGACATTGCTGGATGACCCCCTGCAAGGCACACTCGCCCTCTGCTGAGACCCACTGTCCTAAGCCATGTTATTTCCTGTAGACAGTTAAATACTTTCCTGCATTTAATCCTCACAGACACACCATCAGATAGGCACTGCTGTTATTCTCCTCCTTTCACAGGTATAAGACTTACTCTGCGATAGAAGGTTTCGTGACTTGCCGGGTGTCACACAGCGAGTAGATGTCAGAGCTGGGATTCAAACCCAGGCCGATAAACTGGTTATTTTTGGAGAATGTATCTGCCCAAGGGTAAGGGAATAAAAAAATGGGAATATTATGTTTTTTCTTTTTTAAAAACCATCATATATTTAATAAAGAAAATCCTGCAGACACATTCAGTCTCCAGGGAGACTTCCTTGTTTTCTTTGCTTTTAATAGACTGGCTCTGGGGGTGCACCAGGTCTGACTGAGAATTACTTGTAGGCGTGCATGTGCGTACGTGTGAGTGTGTGAGCAGTAAGAATCTGACTGTACCGCCATGACAAAGGCGAGCTGAGAGGCCCTGTGTGGGTCCAGAGGCCGACTCTGCCTGCGTCTGCTGTGGTTTATCATTGCGCTCCTGGACGACTGATGTTTAGAAACCGCATGTACTCAAGGCAGTTCTCCCTAAGATGTGATGGTCCAGCTGGGCCCCGGGGACTGGCCATTGCCCATCTTTTCAGTCTGGGCTGCACTCCTGCCCCTGCTCCTGCTCTGGCCTCAGTGGTCTCTTGGGGCCCTGAATACTGCACACTCCCTCCCAATACGGGGCCTTTGCACATGCTGCTCCTGCTCCGTGCTTATCTCCAAAGGGATCTGAAAGACCTTCTCTTTAATCTACACACCCAACACCATGATATGTCAAGGTGTTGCTTTCAGGCACTGTGCACTGGACATAGTTCAATGTATTTTTTTTAATTTAATAAATTGTGGCAATTTCCAAGATGGTTATTTTTTTGCCATTGAAAGGGGTTCGATGGGAAAATGTTATGATGAAGTGGCAAGGTACGAAGTATTCCCAATGCTATAGCTTTTGTAAACAAAAAGAAAAACAGTTCTGTTAAATCAGAGGCATTCTGGTTGATAGTAAATTAAATTTATATATTTGAATTTATTATATTTAATATAATATAGCATTTAATAGAAATTAGTGTTATTGTTTTACTAATCTTTTATGTTAACTGTTGCTTCAGCATATGGAACAGCCAAGTAGTATTTATTTATTTGATAGTCTATTTCCAAAGCTAACTTCTCACTAAGTCTGTGATCTATCAGTTTATCCCTAGACACAATTTTAAGGTGAGCCTACCAAATAAGACAATGAGATTTAAAAAACTTCTCTGGGAGTCTGGAACTATTTCAAAAATAAAATGTTTGAAAACAAATAGAATTAGAATACATTAAGGAATTGTTTTTAATTTTGTTATGACAATGGTATTGCGGTTATGTTTAATAAAAATGATCCTTATCTGTTAGAGACATGTCCTTAAGTACTTATCAGAGAATTGATTCAGTGTCTTAGATTTGCTTAAAAAAATTTTTTTTGTTGTAAAAATAAATAAATGAAAGGAGGAGGTATAGAAACTGAGAACTAAGGTTGATGGTTGTTGATATGGGAGATGGGCACACGGGGTTTCATGGACTATTATCTCTACAATGTTGTTTATGATTGAAATTTTATATAATAAAAGGTTAAATGAATATATATACACACAGCATCAAAAATGAAGCAAAAAATGTTTGTAATGACTTTAGACATACTCTCTAGTCAAGTCTTTTCTTTATTTCCCTTTGCTTCCACACTGGCCATTTTTGTCTTGCTATGTAGTTCTGGAGGCGGTGGTGCTGCAGCGGATAATTCCAGGTGCGGGGTTTGGATTCGGTTGGTGATTAAGTGCACCAGTGACCCTCCTGGAGGGAGGAAAAATGCAGAGAGCTGGGGTGGAGGCACCCTTGAGATTTTTTTCTGTTTTTTTAAGAGTGCCAGGCTTGCTTTCTTTTTTTTTCATGGTGTTATTCTGAGGATTGATGGGTTGATTATTAACAATGTTATCCAGCTTCGTGGAGATATAATTGACATATTACATTGTGTACAGCATGTTGATTTGATATACTTACATATAGCAACATGATTACCACCGTAACATTAGCTAACACCTCCATCATGTCATAATTACCATTTATTTTCTGCAGTGACGGCATTTAAGATCTAACTCTCAGCAACTGTCCAATACACAATACAGTATTATGAACATTAGCTCTCCAGAACTTACTCATCGTATAACTGGAAGTTTGCCATCTTTGATCAATATCTCCCCATTTCTGGTAGCCACCATTCTAGTCTGTTTCTATGAGTTTGGCTTTTTTAGATTCTACGTGTAAGCGATGTCATAAGTATTTCTCTTTCTCTGACTTCACGTGGCATAACCCCCTATCTGTACTTGGCTTGCCTCAAAACGTCCTTTCCCTCTCTTCCCAGCCCACTCTTTCTCACACTTTCAAGACCTGGCTCCACCGTCTCTCCTCAGCCCAGACACTCTTATCACTGTTCCCACATCCCGGTCAGGATCCAACACCATCTCATTCATCTGTTTGTTTAGTTGTTATGGCCTCTCTCCTCCATTTAGAGCATAAGCTTTTATGAGACCAGAAACCTTGTCTATCTCGCTTAAGGGCTTGGCACGGGAAGGGGCGTTGCTAACGATCTGAGTGGTGAGTGAGTGAGAGCTTCGCCCAGGACCCCACGGTGCGCTGCTCCTTCCTTTTGCCTGTCCACTGCCCACGGCGCCTGCCCCCATAGAATCATCTCACTGCATCCAACTGCTCCGGCCCCCAGGCGGTCCTGCTGATGTCATGTCCTGCCAAGGTTGCCACTGATTCTGCCATAGGAGATTTAAAACACTTGCAATTGAAAACAAATCAACTTAGAGACTCTCCAGGGAGAGAGATGTAAAAGAGGAGTTGCTGATGATTGTGACAGAGAAATAATGTGTTTTCACAAAAGGGATTTATCTGGCTGGAACAGAACACTGGTCAAATAGCAAACTATCTCAAGGCGCACTGTTTTCCTAGAGATCTTTCCCAGGTTTGCACAGTGATGTTTCTGCATAGATTTCCCAGGGAAGCAGCTCTTGGTATAAGATTGGTTCCCACGGTGTGCTGAATGACGGGGCTGGCAGGGGTGCCCCTTCTGTTGTTTCAGCCAGAATACATATGCATCCATTCCTTTTGTAACTGGTAGGATTTTGTTGACGAAAGGTTTCCTCTTCCTAAAAAGTGATGAGAGGACTGTAGGAACCTCAGCTAAGCTAAGATACTCATTAGCTGTGTGATCTGGGTGAGCTTCTCAATTTTTTTAGGCTGTTACAGTGAAGAAAGAGTGGACTGTGTGTGAGGCAGGGGACTGAATTAGAGGACCTCTTACGTTCTCTCCCAGATCCATCATTGTACCAATAGTCACAAAATTAGAGGTAGTTTCATCTACTTGTAATATCCAGAAAGCCCACAAGATGTAGGTGTTACTCCATGAAAAAAGCTTTGCCTCCAGGGAATGTTTCATTCCCCACATTCTAGCACAGGAGCTTGGGGAATTTCTTCTTTGAAATTGCAGAAGAGAAAAATACATTTCATCAGTCCTGGCAACTTTGGGCAGAGGATTTAAACTTTTTTAGTGATGAGTCTTGGCAAAGTCATCCAGTGTTTAATGCACAGCTTAATTTTTCTACCAAAGCACCAAAGAGGATCTTATGTAGCGGAGCAGTGAGACCATAGTCTAACACTGAGGTGGGCTAGTCTGTTTTGATACATTGGTTTATGATGTTAGAGCTCTGGACATATGTAAAAACCACTAAGCTTTGGGGCTAGTTTGTTATATAGCAGTAGAAAAGACAAATGGGGTCATTACCTGACGGTAAATTGGGTGTGAGGGGGTATGGGTCTGAGCTCAGGTGAGCCTCAAGGAAAAGGTAACAGAAAAAGTTAGACAAGCAGGACCATCCAGGGCTCAGGTGCAGTGAGAAGCCGAGAATTCTGTCAGCAGGTTGAGAGAACAGAGGCTGATGTCAGCACGGAGCTGGAGTTCATTTGTTCCTTTGAATCCTGTGGCTTTTGCCCCCTCCCACCCTAACAGGATTGACTCTGGGCTGAGAAGAACAAATTTTTGGAATCCACATATAAAAGCAGGACGCAGAAGTAGGGGTGGCTCCTTGAAGCTGTTCCCTCAAACACAGGGTTGTGTACATGCGTCTTTGTGGGTAAATATCAGGGGAGAGGGCTGCTCATAGTGTTTGGACCCCCTGCCTGAGCCGGTCCTGGTGAAGCCACAGTAGCCATAGAAACCTCTGCTGTAGTGTGGAACGCCTGTTCAGGGAACAAATCCTGGCTTATGTTTAGTTTTAAAGGGAGGTTTGTCTTACACGTGGATGTATGCAATTCTTTTTGGGACACAGGGCCATGCAGAGGAACAAGCAGGAGCTCTGAAATTAGACAGGCACAGGTTCCTATTCCTCAGCTACTTAGGACATGTGTGATCACGAGTAAGTTTCCTACTGTGGCTGAAACTTGGTTTTCCCAGCTGTAAAATGGAGAGGACAGTACCCAGCTGTCTGGGTAAATTCCCTAACTGCCTGGTCAGAAATAAAATCTGTATCACAACATATATTACAGCTATTAGAAAGTGGAAAGCCAAACACGTTGTCCGTTTATTTGCCGTTCATCTTGAAGGCCTGGCTGCGGCTACTCCATCTGACCCCTTTGTGGGTCTCCCGACCTGCTAATGGTCTGGGTTATGGCACAACATTTTGTAAAGTGTGTGGGATTTATGTACCCTCATGCCCAAGGCAGTGCTTGGCACATGGTGTGTGCTCAGTAAAGATTTGTTGCATGAAGGAAGATGTGCGGCCTGCACCCATCTTAAGGAGTAGCTCCCCAACAGGCCGGTCAGAGGTGAGCAGATACTGTGCACTGTGTGAACTTCCAGGGCTCCTGCCTTGGAGCCTGCTATCCAGGACTGCAATGATCACACGTCATTGGTTGTCTCAGCCATGTTTTTCCTCTCCCCCCTGTCTGTTCACAGAACCCCAATTATGTCCAGTGCAGCTTGCACCCAGCACCCAGTGGTGCATGCTGATTGGTTGAGCTATCCATGACAATCTTTTCTGCTTTCCCAGCTTCCTTTGCAGCTAGAAATGGCCATAGAACCCATTTTGGCCAGTGAGATCTAAGTGGAAGTCTGTTGGGTATGGGAGGGGATTGTGGGAAAGTATTTGCTTTCTTGGTACATGGAGACAAATGCAGCTGCACTGTCTTTCCTCCTTCCTTGCCTGAAGATGGATGTGTTAGCTAGAGCAGGAGCAGCTGTTTTGCAACCATGAGGAAGAGGCCAAGAGACCTTCTAAGAAGCTGGCTCTGAAACTGTTGAGCTGCTGAATCAATGCCAGCCAGACTTTTTGTTATAAAAGAAAGTCAAATCCCTAAGTCAGTGTAATCAGGGTTTTTACATGTGGCCAAATGAATGCCTGAGATACACAGATTACGTGATTAAAAAATTAAATCATGCATTAACACATGAGAGTACAAAGGCTTAAAACACTTGCAGTGTCTCTATGTTTCTTTGATCAAAAATGGTATATTAAGCCCAAGAATCTGAACTTTACAGAAGACTGTTTTACAAAAAATCTCAGGGGTCATTTGATCAACTTACCAGTAGAAAGAAGAAACCCTGCAACTTTCTTAAAGGGTTAAGTGCCTGATTTTCAAAGCAGCAGCTTCACCTGGGAACCTGTTAGGAGTGCAGACTCTTAGGCCCCACCTCACATTCAGCACATCTAACACGATTAATATACATGTTCAAGAGTGAGATGCACCTTTCTCAGTGGTTCTCAGCCCTTGTGAGAATTTCCTGGAAATGCTTTAAAAAATACCAATGCCTAGACCTTACTCCAACCAGCTGAAGACTGTAGTGTCTGGGAGTGGGGTCCCAACATCACTTGAAAAAAGTTCCAGTTGATTCCATTACACAGTGAGGCTTAAAGAAAACCCTGCCACTTAAAAGCCATGTCCTCAGTCAAGTTACTTATTCTTTGCATCTCATTTTATCCATGAAGTGGACACATAATGAAGTGCTTGCTTTATGATTTGTTGTGAAGATTAAATCAAACGATGTAAAGGATCTAGACAATACCTGGAGCATAGTAGGTGCTCAGTAAACCAGGGTTTCCCGGCCTTGGTGATGGTAAGGATCACCTGGGGACATAGAGGCACTCCTAGGCTCTCCTCTGGGGGGACGCAGGCACGTGTGTGCGCGTGCGTGCGTGCGCGTGCGTGCGTGCGCGGTCGGATGAGCACTCCAGGTAATTCTTGTCATTAGACAAATTTGAAAAGTGTTGCAAAAATGGTTACTCCTCCTTATCCCCTTTTTGTTCTTTATCTCTCCCCCCAATTCTTTTTAGAAAATTTCAAATCTGAGAAAAGTATAGTATAATGAACACCCCATACCCTTCACTAATACCTAAGTGGATTTACCTTATTTGTACGCATTTTCTCTTTCCACAAACATGCAATTTTACTGGCCTCTGTGAAAATGAATTCCAGACATGGTGACCTTCATCCCTAAACCCTGCAGCAGGACAGACTCCTGCTTGGCCAGACACTACCATCCCATCCTTTGGAAGTATCTCTTCCCACTATTAAGCCTCAATTTTATGGGAATGTCTTATAAGTCAGACTTCCTATCCCTTCTCTTTGCTGATCTGCTGGAGGTACCAGAAAAGACACCTTGTCCTCTGTCCCTGGCAATCCTTAAGCCATCTGAAGAGGGTGGGCAGTTTCCCCTCCAAAACTCCCACCCCCATTTCTGGTTACCCTCCTCCTCTGGGCTCTTTCCTGGTGTTCCATCAGCTTGTATAGCATGTAGTCCCTAGAACTAGAGATGGAGGAGGGTTCCAGCTTGGGTCTGACCCCTAGAAGAGAGCAGGTGGTTCCATAGCTTCAAATGCAGCTCAGGATCATAACGATCAAACTGAGTTTGGGCAAGCTAAACAGCACGACACCTTTTCATGAACAGCTGAGCACCCCATCCAGTCCTTGGGCAGCTGATGCCCACTGGCTGGAACTGATGTGGAGAAAGAGGCTGCGACCGTCTAACGTGCCAGGCCCTGGGAAGAGAGAGATGTGTGAGATACAGGCCCACCTCTAGGGGAGCTATTAGACTCCTAGCGCCACAGTGTTCTGGAGACTAAACCTCTCTGGATCTAATGCTCTCATTCCTAGAAGGCGCTAACATTCCACCTTCTTAGATCGGCTGTGAAGATTTAATACGAGTGTGTCTGAGAGGCCTCAGAACAGTGTCCGGCACATGGAGGTAGGCTTCTGATTTGGGTGTTGAGGATTAATGGAATTTTGGAGTAATGACAAATGTCCTGCTGACAGTTGCACAGCTCTGTGAGTGTACAAACACCACTGAGTTATACACTCTGAAATCGTTAAAACAGTGAATTTAATGTTAAGTGAATTTTACACGAATAAATGGAGATTTTCCAGGCAGAAAAGGTGGATGGGAGGGGTGGGAAGCACATTTCAGGCATAATAATACATTTCTGAGAGTTACTGATGAAACGCTGTGCGGGACAGAGTCCAGGACGGAGCTTGTAGGCGCTTTACTAGAGACTTTCTCTAACCCAGGGTGATCTTCCATGGGCGTTAAGGCCTACGTCATATTTCACTTTATTATGCACCAAGATAACCTGGAAGTTTTTGCCAAACACGTTGCTAAACTCAAGACCAAGGGGAAGTCAGCAGGAAGGGAGCTGGAAGGAGTTTTACTCAAGTTGAGAGACCGGAGCCACACGGAGTCAGCGCACTGGGTCCCAACTTCGCTGCTTCCTGGGCGAAGTTTAAAGAAACACCTGTGAAAGTGTAATCCTGGGGGTGGCGCACCTACCTGCGTAGTAGCTTAAGTTCCTAAAGTCCTTTGTATCTAAGACACCAACCCCCGCTTCCCGCCGCCCTATAAGCGGCCAGGGCCATTCACAGGGTGCCCAGAGCTGAGTCAACAGTTGACAAGTCAGCTGACCACGGGAGGGCTCCATCCTTCTGAGAGGGGTCTGTTTGAAGCAACGCGAGGTGAAATGGGAGAGCACAAACGTGTTAACAGAGCTGATCTTTTAACCAGTTTATTGTATTTTTACAATAAAAATAAATTAGTCATACACAAAAATAGTCATTTTTGCTGAAGAGAAAACAGGCTGTATTTACTCATATAATTCACCCCCCACCTTCTACCTCCTTAAACAATAATTTAACACTACAGGGGTGACATGGAGTGGACGGGGCATTTAGCAAGTTGCTTACTCTTGGCTAACGGGTTGACAGGACCATCCAGAGCCCTCCTGTCAGCAGTCCCAGAGGGGCCCTGGAGGTGTGGTCAGAGCAGGGAAAGAGTCCCAACCCTTCATGTGCCAACCGCACCCCCCCCCCCAACCCCAGACCCTGCCTCACTCACAGCTCTGACCTGCCAAGCAACTTACTGCTGGTGGTTCCGACAGAGGAGGCAAGACAGAGAGAACAGATTAAAAACACCCTCAGATTTCCATCTCTGAATGTTTGGGGGTAGGAGAAGGCAGATCATATGAGCAAATATAATATTTAAGATGGAAAGATGATAACCCAGACAGAGTCATTTCAGGTACAGTGCCAGGGGTAACGGCCCCTAACAGTCGAAAAGTAGAGTAATTTATATTTGATCTTAAAACCCAAGGAATTTGACTAGTCAATTTACTAAATTGTAACTACGGACTTAGAATAAGACATTGTGTAGCAACTTTCCCAGGAATGGGTTAGTAGGATCAAATGATTTCACACAATTGTGGATTGCATATGTAAATAAATACCTATTAGGTCCCTTTAACATTAACATATTCTAAATAATAGAACTATTTTGGTGTAGTGACTCATTTTGCTGATAGAGTTCAGAATACACATTTCCTATAAACATCTTGTATTTACAAAGAAAAAATAATAAGTTATAACAAAGTATATCCTTCTGTCAAACTGAATGGCAGGGTGGAGGGGGAATCTGGAGGTCACGGCTGGTGGCGATTAGCGTATGTAACAGAATGGCTTTCCTCTCACTGAGGCAAAGGGCTCAATGTCTGGAAGATGCTAAGAAAGTTGGCTGGAAGTTTCCACTCTCTTGTGATCACTTTTCCTTAGCACGAAGTCTCCCTTATTACCCAGCGAGTGTGGGTTGGTTCAGAGTGGAGAGATTACTTTGTCCAGCCAAGGTGCAGGAAAGCAAGGTGAGCTGAGAAAGAGAGATGGTATTTGGAAGGTTTTAGTCTAGTCGGGGCTCTGCCCCTGTGAAGGGATGTGACCCTGGGCAGGGAATTAGCCACTGGGATGTTTGGTCACTCATCCATGAAGCAGGACCAGCCAGAGCACCTCTGATCAGTTTGCTGGTGGTTCTCTGAGGCCTGAAGCCACACTCAGCTCAGGGGAGGGTGGACCCGGAAATGGGAAGTATATGTGCCGTGTCCTTGCCTTCCCAGAGCGGGCCAATCACTTAACACTGTTCTACTTACAGAGTCACCAAAGCCCAGACTTGGAAAGGACCTTAAGGGACAGCTGTCCCAGCTGGGTGCTTGAATCCTGGTGCTTGAATCCTCTCTCCAACATCCTGGCAAGGGGTCCGTCAGCCTCTGCTGGGACCTCTGGTGATGGGAGCGCCCTCTACCTTCAAAATGCTCTCGTGGTGGAAAGTTCATTCTTCTCCAAGAGCTAGACTTTGCCTCTCTGTAGCTTTTACCTCCTGGCCCTACCACAGTTCTTGTAGTGTCAGCGTAAGTGTCCTCTTCTCCAGGCTAAACATTCTCATGAAGTCCTTTCCCCTGTTCCTAACAGGGTGCACCCCTTATCAGGGTGGAGCATGCTCGCCTGAATGTTGTATGTTACCAATATTCTTTTTAAAGAGTGGTTTCCACAACCACAAACACTATATGGTATGACTCTTACCAATGTTTTCTTTTTTTCTCCTTATGAACCTAAATGTCTTTTTTGGGGGTGGGGTGGTTTCATCCTACTTTCTTGACTTACATTGAGCTTGATTAATTGAAACTCTTATATCTCCCCCACTTTGTACTTGTAGAATTTTTTTTAAATCTAAAAGTAGGCTTTATGTTGTTTCCTGTTAAATTTCTAAGATCCAGGTTTTGTTCTAGACTCTCAGATCTTTTTGGATCCAGAGCTTGTCACCCATGCCGTTCTCTCTCCAACTTCATGTCATCCACAAATTTCATCAGTAAGGCATCTATTTTCCCACCTAAGTCACATTAAAAATGTTTTATATGGCAAGGGCCAAATGTTGGCCTCCACCTGCCAGGCTGATATAGGTGCCTTCAGGTTTTGGTTATTCAGCTAGTTTTAAGGAAAGTCGTGTTTCTTTTTTTAACAGTTTTATCCACATCTTCCATACTAGAAAACTGATACTCAAACTTAAAGTGGCTGTATTAAAAAAAAAAAGAGAGACACCGGTTTGGAAATGTATAGCAATATCTGGATTTCTCTCTTTGCCACACAACTTGGTGAAAATAAATCTAGCTGATATCTCCCATTTTTCATCCCCCTGTAAAGCCATTCTTCTTAAAAGAAAAAAAGTGTTGACTGATAAACACTTTGGGGATAGTAGATGATACATACTCAAAGAAATAAAAAAGAAAACTCCAAGAACCATGGGTCACAGAAGTAAGGCAAAGGGACAGATGGGGATAGCTCTGGGTACTCCCGTCACACTGCAGCTTCCTGAAGGTGGGGACGGGCCTTGCTCATCTGTGTCCCATCCCCATGGACATGCATGCTGCAGGCCCTGGGCAGGCCTTTAATGAGCTGAACTGCCGCTACCTAGGGCCAGGCTTACAAACTTTTTTAGGGTTGTATTTCTCACCCTATTCCTTTCCTGCAAGGAGAAATGCAAGTCACCACTGGGCCTGGAGGGATCTACTGCATTGCGTGCCTTTGCCTAAGCTGCAAGAGATGCACTTCCCTTTTCCAGTAGGTGAAAGGGAAAAGGCAAACTATTTCTGTTTGGAGCTTTGTTAATTTTTGTGAGGAAAACATATAACAGCTTTAATTCATCTAATTTTAGCTTTCAGAGTAGGGAATGAGGCAATCCAGTGCACAGAAAAAAAACCAAAAGCAGTGTTAAAATGTAAATTTCAATTCTGCACGAAGGCCAGTCACTGGGACACAGAGAAGACTGAGAAGGGAAGGCAGATAACGGAAAGGAGAGAGTGAGATAATCGGGTGCTTAGAAGGAAGACAGAGACACATCTGGAGGGAGGGAGTCACCCAAAGGTGAGCTTTCCTTAGACTGCCTCCCCAGGAACCATTTCATGGAAAATACTGTGTTGTGCTAAGGACAACGGCATTTCAACATTGATATAAGAAACTAGGAAATTAATAAAAATTGGATTTGTAAGACAAGTAAGTTGATAAAATCCCTGTTGTAGTAATTCACAACCTTTCCAGAGAAGGATCAATTCCAGTAACTCAACATTTGTTGGAAGAGAAAAAAGGTCCCTTGCTTTTCCCCCTGAAGACATGGAGTCGGTCCATTTGCTCCTATTCAACTCGGTAACTGGAAGAATGGCCACTCTCCTGGGAGGATCACTGTCCTTTTAAAGAGCTGACAGGTCACCGCTGAGAGCCGCAGGACAGCCACGAGATGCCAAAGCCATCACTGACCCGGCTCCCACGGGTCGCTCACCTGCCCCCGGTGGAGAGGCCCCTTCAGCCCGGGGAGGGCACTCCTGCATGCGCCCGTGCCTCTGCGGGGCGGCCTGGCCGGCTGCAGGGTTTTGCCTTCATTTGAGCTGCCATCAGCCTTTCTGTTTTCCCACCCACTGATCCTGCTCTGCCCTTCAGCATGCAAAGAAGGCCTCTTCCAAGTAATCCTTTAAGGGACTGGCTTGTTCAGCAAGATCTGAAAGCAGCCTCCCAGAGAAAAATCTCTGCTGCGACAAGGAGCAAAAGCGAGTGGTGAGAGGGGCCGGGAGGGCACCAGACCGCGACCCCTCAACACGACGGCTCCTTCTCGTCTTTTCTCGCTCCGTGGCCGGGGCCTCTGGGCCTCTGCCTGGCTGCGTACCGCCTGTGTTACGTCGGCTCAGGAGAGACGAGGGGGCTTTGGGGAAATGGGCGGGGGTTCTCCAGGAAGAGGAGGACACCCACAGAAAGGCCAAAGAGGATTTCTGAAAGCACCTAACAGAGTGTGTCGGCCTGGGCTGCTGACACCGCTTCCCAAAGCGGCCAGTGCTCATCGGAGATCAGGTTAAAGGGCCCCTGGGAGGAGCTCAGTCGCTAAGAACACAGGCTGGCTTTAAAAGGGAAACAGGCCAGGGCCCCAGTACTACAGAAGATGCATTTTCTGTTGGCTTACAGTTTGTTCAGCCTGATAGTTTTCTTAATGGATGAAAGAAAAAAGTGTGTGTATATATATATATATATATATATATATATATATCCTTCTTCTTAATTGATTTTTCAGATAGCTCATCTTTCAATATGCAGCCAGAGGCCTCTGGAACTATAAAGTAAGGTGGCGGGCGTCAGAGAAGACTGGCGCTGTGGCCATCGCTGCATTAGTATAGATCCTAGTGCTCACGCCTGGGAGGGGGCACTGCGGGAGATGCCCAAGCCACAGAGGGAAATCCATAATCAAACCAGAAAGACAAAGGCAGCTTCTTTTGTATATAAGCAGAGGGTTTTTGCTGGGACAGGTTGGTTAGACTTTCCACTGGGCAAAGTGTGGCGAACGGCCCAGGAGAGATGGCTGAGGAAGGGGCCAGAGCCCTGAGTGCAAGCTGTGTGCTCCGGAAGCCTGCTGTGGGGTATGGAAGGCTCTGTGGCCAAAGGGAACCCGACGTGGGATTTGATGGGAGGCACAGACCCCTGGCGAGTGGAACTGAATTCCAGGCAATCCTTGCTTCCCCAGTGGCTTTCTTGTGTCCTGGGACAGTTCTGTTAAGGATGGGGTTTAACAAAACCTGCAGAGTCTGGTAACTAGGATCTGTGACTTTGCAGGGGAAGGAATAAATAGGAACAGATTTCTGAAACAATTGAGTACAGGGAATTAAGAATTTTGACCTTTGGCTGGAAGAAAGAAATCAAAGGCCTGGGCCTTGTTTGCTGAATGGGAAACTTCTCAGCTTCTTCGTCTGAAATGAAACTGTATCCTGCAGACCTACGACATTTGGACAGGCCTTGGGTGAGGGTTTTGGAGTCAATCGGGGTCTGATTCAGCTCTGCCACTGAATGGGTCAGTTACCTAAGTTGAGTCTCAGTTTCCTTGTCAGTGAAACGGGGATATGGATTCCCTTCTTGCCCCCCATCCTTGGGTGTTGTGAGCTGCTAATGCGCTAATATCTGAATATAACTGCAGAACAATAAAGCACTATATTGATGTGAGATATTTGTGTCCTAAGGCAGGAAAACAGCCTCATGTCTTTGAGAATGAAAACAGGCACAGCCGAGCTGAGGTATCAGAGGGATGCAGGCATCTTGGGGGCCTTGGGGCGGGGCTGCACCTCCTCTGGCTCTCCAGGGGGCGCTGATATTGGCAAGGCCAGTAGCACCAGGGACGAGGCAGTGCCCGGTCAGGGGTCCAGCTGCTGCTGTGGAAAGTGCCCAGCTGGGGTGGGCTGAAAGCTACCTGCATTCCCCATTGCCTGGTTTGCACAGCACCTGTAGCAGGTGCCCAGGCTCCCAAGGAGGGGATCTTCAGTTTAGAGTGATGCTTAAAGGACAACCGTGGCTTTGCTCCTGGGCACCATGTGGACACTTGACTGAAGGCAGAGGAGGTGACCGAGTTGGCTGGCAGTGCCCTGGCCAGGGAGCCCCGGGGAAGAGCAGCCAGCCAGGCACACAGCTTACAGACTCCCTGACCTGCCCGCTGCTGGGGTGCCGGGGTTATCTCCTGCCCAGGAAGCCCAGGTGCCTGTTGGCCACGCGCGCGCAGGAAGCACAGCAGGCGGTCTGGTAGTAGCTGTAGACACAGAGTCGCGCCTGGACCACCACGTTGCAGTTGTAGTATTTGTCCTTGCAGGTTTCCTCTGCAGCAGAAGAGAACAAAACAGACTGACACAGGCGGCAGCCTGGACTGCGGGAGAGAGAAAGGGCGCTGGGCACGGCTTTTAGTCCTGGTCCTGCTGTTTATTACCTTCGGGAGCTGGGAGTGTGGGGAAGAGCTTACTTACATTTTTTTCTTTTAAACATGATAATGGAATTAGGTATAGAGAGTAATTCAATGAGCTGTGTCCTCACTGCTCAATTTAAGAAATGAAATGACACCGATATAGATACAATTCCTCCGCCTTTCTCCTCACTGCTCCAGAGGTAATCAAGCCCCAGACATCTCTTTATACTTGAGCTGCACACGATGGGTCCAAATCACTATTTGGCATTTAAACTTCAAAAATAAATGACACATACGGTATCTATGCCTTAGCACCTTGCTCAGTTTTCATATGGAAACTCATGGGCTCCCGTTTTTAAGAAATTTGCATTTACGATTAGTAGTGAGGCTTAACATGTCTTCAGCCTTTCTGCTGTTTGTCCGTATCCTTCATTGTTTACACATTCGTATCACTTGTCTTTTTTTATGTGTGTGTGGGTGTGGGTGTGTCATTTTAAGACTTCTTAAAAGAGCAGTTTTAGGATCACAGCAAAAGTGAGAGGAAGATACAGAGGTACAGAGATTCGTTTTTGTAAAACAAAATGAGCGAACGAACTCTCTGAATTTTAGGGATTTAATTATTTCTCTACCTGAATGGCATTTATTTGATTCTAAAGTGCTATCAGGGCAGATGACTTAGTAATGGCTCTTTGGGATTCAACGAAAGATTATAAAAATGTATGTAGATTTCAAAGAAAGAACAAATAAACTGATGGTAGCATGCATTTACCCATGTGCCCACATCCTGTCTTCTTCAGCATTAGAATCGAACGTGCCCCTGAGCCTTCTCTTCTTCAGAGTCTATAAGATCCACACTGTGTTTCACAGCCCGGGCTCCTGGCCTGGACATTTTCAGGACCTTTAGCTTTGATGGTATAATTTTGAGGCATATCAAGGACTACCGAGGTCTTGCCTACATTTTTTTATTTTGTTAATCTCACACTTCCCTTTTTTCCCTTGAGTTTTATATAATCAGAAGCTAAAATGGTTTTTCTTCCCTTGAAAAGACACTGTAGATGTAGACAGAGCCAGACTGGTTAAAAAAATCTGTATCACATCATATTAGTTAGAAACCTGTGACAGATGTTTGGCAGCCGAGTGGCAGCCTTTCAGAACACATGAACTGGTTCTACCAATGGCTCCTAGAAATCCTACAATCAAACCCAGGGATCTGGCAATTTGGACTATCCCTAATTATCTTGCTTGGCCTGAGACAAGAAGGCAACTTGATGTATACAACTTTTCTTTCCAATGTTGCATTATAGTGTAATCTTCTTAAAAAAACTTAAGGAATAATTTGTAATCCAAATTTAAATTAAGTTTCAACTGTGTGTGGTTAATGCAAATAAGTTAATGGCGGTGATGTCTGGATGAACACATTTGTGTGCATGAGTGAACAATGGTAATCGTGTCACTCTATTCCTCCTGGCTGGACATTTTATTCTTATATTGGTTGTATCACATTCCAGTAAGATGTGTTTCAAATTTTTTCTTACAATTTTTCCTGCCCTCCTTTCCATCCTTCTAATTTGGGTTATAATGTCTGTGATGGCTAATTTCATGTGTCATCTTGACTGGCCAAGGGCAAGCCCAGATAAAACATTATTTCTGGGCGTGTCTGTGAGGATGTTTCTGGCATTTGAACTAATAGACTCAGTACAGCAGATGGCCCTCCCCAGGGTAGATGGACCTCAGCCAATCTTTGAGGGCCTGCTAGAACAAAAGGTAGAAGAAGGAACAAAAAATAGTTGCCTTTTTTCTTGCCTCACTGTTTGAGCTGAGCTATCTTATCTCATCTTCTCCTGCCCTTGGACTGGGATTTACACCATCAACTTCCCTGGTTCTCAGGCCTTCAGACTCAGATTGAATCACACCACCAGCTTTCCTGAGGCTCCAGCTTGCAGAGGGTAGACAGTGGAGCTTCTCAGCCTCTATAATTGTGTGAGCCAATTCCTATTATAAACCTCTCTTCCTCCCTTTCTCCCTCCCTCCCTCTCCCTCTCTGTATCCAGCCACCCATCCACCTATCCCATTGGTTCTGGTCCTCTAGAGAACCTTAGTTAGTACAATGTCCTTAACAGGAGAAAAGTTTTAAATTTTATTATGTTTTTACATTCAGCAATAAGGCCTCTGGGCTTTGGGTGTAGCTTATGAAAGTTTTCACCAACTCCAAGATACATATTTTTCCTAGTATTTTTACAGTGTGTTTTCTTCGTTAGGACCTTTAATCCATTGGGCATTTGTATTTACATATGGCATAAGGCAAGATTTACGGTATTTTGCTTTTTTTAAGTGGATCCTCAACTGTCTGAATACAATGAATGTCTCTTTCTGCTTCCTTAACATTAGGCCTTTATCATACTTCATTTCCCTGGCATAAAAGAATATGTTTCAGAATTCTGTATTATAACATTGATATATCTGTCTCTTCCTATATAAGAACCATATAGCTTTCATCTCTAGCTTTATAATATGTTTGAATATATGATAAGGCAATATACTTGAAGATATTCTATGTTGGCCCTCATGAACTTCCCTTTATCCTGAGTATCCTGTCCAGGAAACTGTTAGTCTCTCTATCCATTCACATTTCCTTTTATGTTCTATTGGTTTTCTTATTTTTAATTATTATTTAAAATTTTTTTCTATATGGGCTTATACATTTCTTGTTAATTTTCTTTCCTATACCTGTTTGCATTTGCAAGTAAAAGTCAAAATCTCACTACTTTGACCTTAAGGATGGAGGAACCAAATCTCTGAATGCATTATCATTTTAACCAATTCACATTTCAGGTTGTTTTTTGATGGGTGGCTTGGATCACCATCCATGCCATGAACAGTCATCTCAAACCATGAAACTGATCATACCAAAAGGGAATTGACCTTCTGACCTCCATGACCTGTGTACAAGGTCACAGAGAAACCTAGAGGAGCTTCATATTTTCATACCAGAGAACTTGATGGAGGTAAGAAAGATGAATCTTTTCTCCAAAAGAGGAATCCCCACTTACCAACTTCAGGGACACAGTCCTGAGGGTTACAAGATCCTTTCTCTTCCGGTTTCAACTGAGGGTCACAGAGGTTACTTAGGGTCATGTCATCTGACAAACAGCGCACTTCCCGGACCCGGAAGCCACCCTGGCAGCTCTTGGAGCACTGCGAGGGGACAAATGGAGAAAGTTAGATTTGTTGGCGGCCCGTTAGCTCAGCACACTGGAGAGGGAACAGAATGGACAATTTAAGCCCTCTCCAAAAGGAGACAAACTGTTAAAACAAACCCCCACGCATCCCCCGGCTTCAACAACCGTCAACTCATGGTCCTGTCTGTGCCTCATCCATGTCTACGCCTCGCATTATTTTGAAGCACAGCTACACATCAATCACTTCTTCCATAATGTTTCAGTTTGTAGCTCTAAAAGACAAGAACTCTTAAAAAATTACAATACTATTCCTTATTTTTAAATACGTATTCAATGTTCCTATTTCGACTTAGTCTTGTGCTTCTCAATTTTTAATATAGTTTTGTTTTGTTTTTTAAATCAGGATCTGTAGGATCCCCTCCACTGTTCTTTTACCCCTTTCACCTTATTTATTTGTACTTTGCCCTGAAGAATTTCCTATTATTAGATTCTGATGATTGCATCCTCATGGTTCAGTTTAATATGTTCCTCTGTCCTCTGTATTTCCTGTAAACTGGAAGTTGGATCTAGAAGAGGCCTTGACAGGTACAGATTGGTTTTTTTTGTGGTGAGACTCCTTCATAGCATGTGCGTGGTTGTCCATCTCGAGGATGTCAGCAGCCCTGATGTGCAATGCCCAATCTATTAATACATTTGGGGTGGAAAAGTGGTGATAATACTCTATCATCTCTTCTTTTATTAGCTGGGAATCTAACCACCATCCCCCCAACTTCCTACATACATTTATTCTTTGATTACGCAGTGGTACAGCTTGTTTAGGAAAGACAATAAATGCTTGAATAGTTTCCTGTATTTATCAGTTTTCAGAATAACGAGTTGGTTCCCTTAACATTCTCTAATGGTGGATCCTCTAATTATTATTTTTCATTACTATAAACATTATAAACAGATGGTTTTAAGCATGTATGACTTACTTCCTTCACCTATGGTCATTATTATCCTAACTGATGTTCACTGGTGTCCCATCAATGGCTAGCAGGAGCTCCTAAAAGTTGGTTCTTGAGTCCTTTGGATGTGAACTCAGTTGTCTTTGATAACGTCCTTGTTGCCTAGTATGAAAAGATATTCCAGTCTTATTTGTATATATATGATCCACACCTGGAAGCAGCCATTTCTCTAAGAATTCCTGGTTCCTCTTAGTGGAGAGTGGCATTTTGAAACCACATTTTGGCTGGTAGGTGTGCCCTTTGCCAGAACTAGTTGGTTCTTGTTTCTAGGCTCTTTCAGTGGATCAAATGGGAAAGAAAACTTTTTAAGATTAGTTTATGAGTTCATACTGATATTTCTAATTCAAATTGAGGACACCAGGATTTTCACTTAGACCTCTTCTATCTTTTTTGTATCTTATTTCTCTTAAGTTGAGAATCCTATTTCTCAAGGATACTGGGGAAAACAGAATTATACTGTCACAGTATCATATATATCATCATATAGTAAATTGCTCATTTACTTTATCACACATTATGTACCTGACCATCTCAGAATACAATAACAACATTCTCACTCAAAATACGGCTAGCGCAAACAGCGTGAACACTTCCCTGCAGCACTTTTTTTCGTTGGGCTGGACAGTCAGACTCCTGTTTCAAAGCCACTGGCAGTTATGGGGATGCCACCAACTGGATACATGTCTAGGTTGACTTGTTTCGTTGTATTTTTCATTTTTATGGATTGTCCTTTAAAAATTTAATTTTGTTTTATGATTATTTAAAACAATTACTTAGTTCCCAATTCAAATTTATAAAACAAGGCATATTCAAAGAAGCCTAGCTTCCACCATATCTTTGCTGTTATAGCAACCATTTTTTTCCTACTTGTTTCAGTTTATCTATTTATATTTAAGTTTACATAAAAAGTATAAACAAAAAAAGAAAAGTTCATTTTTTGTGGTGCACCCATCTATGAGTTTTGACAAATTCATAAGACCAAGAAGTTCCATCACATACAACAAATCCCCTTGTGCTGTTCCTTTGTAGTGAGATGTACCCCATCCCGTCCTCTGGCAATCATTAAGCTGGTCTCTGCCCCTAAAGTGTTCCCTTTTACAGAATATTACATACGTGGAATCATGCGATGTATAGATTTTGGGAATCTTCCTTTCATTTAGCAAAATGAAAAGGAGTTCATCCATGTCATTTTAAGTATCAATAGTTAATTCATTTTTGTTGCTAAGTACTATTCTGTACTTTGGATGTACCACTGTTTATCCATTGACCTGGAGGTATCTGGTTCGTTCCAACCTACTGTTTCTGGAGGTTGCCTCCTTTGACTTTCCCTAGTGAACTTGGCTCTTTCTAGACCTTCCAAACCAAAGGGCAAAAGAAAATAGTGATCCATTCTTGTATTCTTTTTTTTTAATTTTTTTATTTTGCTATCATTAATGTACAGTTACATGAACAACATTATGGTTACTAGACTCCCCCCATTATCAAGTCCCCACCACATACCCCTTTACAGTCACTGTCCATCAGAGTAGTAAGATTCTATAGAATCACTACTTGTCTTCTCTGTGTTATACTGCCATCCCCGTGTCCCCCTACACACATTATATGTGCTAATCATAATGACCCTTTTTCCCCCTTATCCCTCCCTTCCCACCCATCCTCCCCAATCCCTTTCCCTTTGGTAAGTTTTAGTCCATTCTTGGGATCTGTGAGTCTGCTGCTGTTTTATTCCTTGAGCTTTTTCTTTGTTCTTATACTCCACAGATGAGTGAAATCATTCGATATTTGTCTTTCTCCGTCTGGCTTATTTCACTGAGCATAATACCCTCTAGCTCCATCATGTTGTTGCAAATGGTAGGATTTGTTTTCTTCTTACGGCTGAATAATATTCCATTGTGTATATGTACTACATTTTGTTTATCCATTTATCTACTAATGGACACTTAGGTTGCTTCCATTTTTCACTACTGTAAATAGTGCTGCGATAAACATAGGGGCGCATATGTCTTTTTCAAACTGGGCTCCTGTATTCTTAGGGTAAATTCCTAGGAGTGGAATTCCTGGGTCAAATGATATTTCTATTTTTAGTTTTTTGCAGAATCTCCATACTGCTTTCCACAATGGTTGAACTATTTTACATTCCTACCAGCGGTGTAGGAGGGTTCCCCTTTCTCCACATCCTCACCAACATTTGTTGTTGTTTGTCTTTTGGATGGTGGCCATCCTAACTGGTGTAGGGTGATATCTCATTGTGGTTTTAATTTGCATTTCTCTGATGAATAGGGAGGTGGAGTATCTTTTCATGTGCCTGTTGGCCATCTGAATTTCTTCTTTGGAGAAGTGTCTGTTCACCTCCTCTGTCCATTTTTTAATTGGCTTATTTGATTTTTGTTTGTTGAGGTGTGTGAGCTCTTTATATAATTTGGATGTCAACCCCTTATCGGAAATGCCATTTATGAATATATTCTCCCATACTGTAGGATGTCTTTTTGTTCTACTGATGGTGTCCTTTGCTGCACAGAAGCTTTTCAGCTTGATATAGTCCCATGTGTTCATTTTTGCTTTTGTTTCCCTTGCCTGGGGAGATATGTTCATGAAGAAGTTGCTCATGTTTATGCCCAAGAGATTCTTGCCTATGTTTTTTTTCTGCGATTTTTATGGTTTTATGACTTACATTCAGGCTGATCCATTGTGAGTTTACTTTTGTGTATGGGGTTAGACAAAAATCCACAGTCATTCTCTTACATATAGCTGTCCAGTTTTTTCAACAACAGCTGTTGAAGAGGCTGTCATTTCTCCATTGTATATCCATGGCTCCTTTATTGTATATTAATTTACCATATATGGTTGGGTTTATATCAGGGCTCTCTAGTCTGTTCCATTGGTCTATGGGTCTGTTCTTGTGCCAGTACCAAATTGTCTTGACTACTGTGGCTTTGTAGTACAGCTTGAAGTCAGGAAGCATAATCTCCCCCGCTTTATTCTTCCTTCTGAGGATTGCTTTGGCTATTTGGGGTCTTTTTGGGTTCCATATGAATTTTAGAACTATTTGCACTAGTTCATTGAAGAATGCTGTTGGTATTTTGATAGGGATTGCATTGAATCTGTAGATTGCTTTGGTCAGGATGACCATTTTCACAATATTAATTCTCCCTATCCATGAGCATGGTATGTGTTTCCATTTATTGGTTTTCTCTTTAATTTCTGAGTATCTTGTAGTTTTCAGAGTATAAGTCTTTCACTTCCTTGGTTAGGTTTATTCCTAGGTATTTTATTCTTTTGGTGCAATTGTGAATGGAATTGTTTTCCTGATTTCTCTTTCTGCTTATTCATCGTCAGTGTACAGGAATGCCACAGATTTCTGTGTATTAATTTTGTATCCTAAAACTTTGCTGAATTTAGATATTAGATCTAGTAGTTCTGGAGTGGATTCTTTAGGTTTTTTTATGTACACTATCATGTCATCTGCAAACAGGGACAGTTTGACTTCTTCCTTGCCAATCTGGATGCCTTTTATTTCTTTGTGTTTTCTGATTGCATGGCTAGGACCTCCAGAACTATGTTGAATAAAAGTGGGGAGAGTGGGCATCCTTGTCTTGTTCCTGATCTTAAAGGAAAACTTTCAGCTTCTCACTGTTAAGTATAATGTTGGTTGTGGGTCTGTCATATATGGCCTTTATTATGTTGAGGTACTTGCCCTCTATACCCATTTTGTTGAGAGTTTTTATCATGAATGTATGTTGAGTCTTGTTGAATGCTTTTTCAGCATCTATGGAGATGATCATGTGGTTTTTGTTCTTCTTTTTGTTGATGTGGTGGATGATGTCGATGGATTTTCGAATGTTGTACCATCCTTGCATCCCTGAGATGAATCCCAGTTGATCATGGTGTATGATCCTCTTGATGTGTTTTTGAATTCTCTTTGCTAATATTTTGTTGAGTATTTTTTGCATCTATGTTCATCAGGGGTATTGGTCTGTAATTTTCTTTTCTTGTGGTGTCTTTGCCTGGTTTTGATATTAGAGTGATTTTGGACATGTAGAATGAGTTCGGGAGTAGTCCCTCCTTTTCTACTTTTTGAAAACTTTAAGGAGGATAGGTATTAGATCTTTACTAAATGTTTGATAAAAGTCAGCAGTGAAGCCATCTGGTCCAGGTGTTTTGTTCTTAGGTAGTTTTTTGATTAATAATTCAATATCGTTGCTGGTAATTGGTCTGTTCAGATTTTCTGTTTCTTCCTGGGTCAGCCTTGGAAGGTTGTATTTTTCTAGAAAGTTGTCCATTTCTTCTAGGTTATCCAGTTTGTTAGCATATAATTTTTCATAGTATTCTCTCATAATTCTTTGTATTTCTGTGGTGTCCGTAGTGATTTTTCCTTTCTCATTTCTGATTCGGTTTATGTGTGTAGATTCTCTTTTTTTCTTGATAAGTCTGGATAGGGGTTTATCTATTTTATTTATTTTCTCAAAGAAGCAGCTTCTGCTTTCATTGATTCTTTCTATTGTTTTATTCTTCTCAATTGTATTAATTTCTGCTTTAATCTTTATTATATCCCTCCTTCTACTGACTTTGGGCCTCATTTGTTCTTCCTTTTCTAATTTCATTAATTGTGAGTTCAGACTGTTCATTTGGGATTATTCTTCTTTCCTGAAGTAGGCCTGTATTGCAATATATTTCCCTCTTAGCATGGCCTTCGCTGCATCCCACAGATTTTGCAGTGTAGAATTATTGTCATTTGTCTCCACATATTGCTTGATCTCTGTTTTTATTTGGTCATTGATCCATTGATTATTTAGGAGCATGTTATTAAGCCTCCATATGTTTGTGGACTTTTTCATTTTCTTTGTGTAATTTATTTCTAGTTTCATACCTTTGTGATCTTAGAAGCTGGTTGGTACAATTTCAATCTTTTTGAATTTACTGAGGTTCTTTTTGTGGCCTAGTATATGATCTATTCTTGAAAATGTTCCATGTGCACTTGAGAAGAATGTGTATCCTGTTGCTTTTGGGTGGAGTGTTCTGTAGATGTCCGTTAGGTCCATCTGTTCTAATGTGTTGTTCAGTGCCTCTGTGTCTTTATTTATTTTCTGTCTGGTTGATCTGTCCTTCAGAGTGAGAGGTGTGTTGAGGTCTCCTAAAATGAATGCATTGCATTATATTTCCCCCTTTAATTCTGTTAGTATTTGTTTCACATATGTAGGTGATCCTGTGTTGGGTGCATAGATATTTATAATAGTTATATCCTCTTGTTGGACTGACCCTTTTATCATTAGGTAATGTCCCTTTTTGTCTCTTGTGGCTCTCTTTGTTTTGAAGTCTATTTTTTCTGATACAAGTACTGCAACTCCTGCTTTTTTCTCAGTATTAGTTGCATGAAATATCTTTTTCCATCCCTTTACTTTCAGTCTGTGTATGTCTTTGGGTTTGAAGTGAGTCTCTTGTAGGCATTATATAGATGGGTCTTGTTTTTTTATCCATTCAGTGACTCTACGTTTTTTGATTGGTGCATTCAGACCATTTACATTTAGGGTGATTATCGATAGGTATGTACTTATTGCCATTGCAGGCTTTAGATTCGTGGTTACCAAAGGTTCAAGGGTAATTCCCTTACTATCTAACAGTCTAACTTAACTCACTTTGTATGCTATTACAAACACAACTTAAAGGTTCTTTATTGTCCCCTCCTTTTTCTTCCTCCTCCATTCTCTGTATGTTATGAGTCATATTCTGTACTCTTTGTCTAGCCCTTGGGTGACATCTATTTAGCCTTAGCAATACTTCCATCTATAGGAAATGCACTGTAGAGGTGGTTTGTGGGAGGTAAATTCTCTCAGCTTTTGCTTCTCTGAAAATTGTTTAATCCCTCCTTCAAATTTAAATGATAACGTTTCTGGGTGGAGTATTGTTGGTTCGAGGCCCTTCTGCTTCATTGCATTAAATATATCATGCCACTCCCTTCTGGCCTGTAAGGTTTTTGTTGAGAAACCTGATGATAGCCTGATGGGTTTTCCTTTGTATGTGATATTTTTTTTCTTTCTCTGCTTTTAAAAGTCTGTCTTTATCTTTGATGTTTGCAATTTTAATTATTATATGTCTTGATGTTGTCTTCCTTGGGTCCCTTGTGTTGGAAGATCTGTGCATCTCCATGGCCTAAGAGACTATCTCCTTCCCCAGATTGGGAAGTTTTCAGCAATTACCTCCTCAATGACACTTTCTATCCCTTTTTTTCTCTCTTCTTCTGGTACCCCTATTGTTTGAATATTGTTCCGTTTGGATTGGTCACATAGTTCTCTCAGTATTCTTTCATTCTTAGAGATTCTTTTTTCTCTCTGTGCCTCAGCTTCTTTATATTCCTCTTCTCTAATTTCTATTCCATTTGCTGTCGCTTCCACTACATATAATCCGCTTTTAAATCCCTCCATTGTATGTTTCATTTCAGATATGGAATTTCTTAATGATTGAATCTCAGTCTTAAATTCGTTTCTGAGTTCTTGAATATTTTTCTGTACCTCCATAAGCATGTTTATGATTTTCATTTTGAACCCTCTTTCAGGAAGATTGGTGAGTTCAGTTTCATTTGGCCCTTATTCTGGGGTTTGTGAGATTTTGGTCTGAACCAGGTTCTTTTGACGTTTCATATTTCTGTGTGGTGCCCTGTGGTGCCCAGAAGCTCCAGTTTCTGGAGCTGCTCAGCCCCTAGAGTGAAGTTGGGGGTTGTTGGGGAGTGGAGCTGGTGCCTGGGGGGAGGAAAGATTTGTTTCCTGATTCCCGTCTGCAGTGCCTGTCTCCAGTATCACAGCCAGTGGGCCAAGCACACAGATGTAAGCCTCTCTGCTTGGGCATCTCTAGATGTTGTAGACAGGGCCTCCCTATGGCCGGCCTGACGCCAGCACAGTGACTGCCAGTTTGTGAGCCGGTGCTGTCAGACCAGGAAGAAGGCTCAGCAGGCTGCGTGTCACAGTGGGGGGCCTTGGATCTGAGCAGCCAGTCACAGGGATGGAGCACCTGAAACTCCTCAGAGTTCCCAATCTGCTGGGCAGAGTGTGCTCAGACAACCTTGTCCCCCTATCCCTTCACCCGTAGCAAGCTCAGTGCAAACCCTGCCCTTTCAGCAGCCCTCTCTCTACTAGGAAGCCTCTCAGACTGCCTGCCTTTCCCCTGTCACAGAGCAGCTGGATGTGGATCCCATCCTCCACAAATGGCCAGAATGTCAGTCTCTCAGGCACTCTGCCTGTCCCAGCTCCCCAACCTCCCGAGCACCCCCAGTGTCAGTTTCTGCTCGCAAAGCTGATCTCCAGGGCTAGGTGTTCAGTAGTCCCAGGCTTCCACCCCCTCTCTGCTCCGTTTCTCTTCCTCTGCCAGTGAGCTGGGGTTGGGGAAGGACCTGGGTCCCGCCGGATCAAGGCTCTGGTATGTTACCGCGTTTCGTCAGGTCTGCTCTGTTCGTGATGTCTGTATGCAGTCTGGTGCAGCCTTCTGTTGCTATCTTAGGGTTACTTGTATTAATTAACTATATTTTCACACTATTTGTGGTTTTGGGAGGAATTCTTTGTCTCAGCTCTCACACCGCCGTCTTGAATCTCCCATTCTTGCATTCTAAAGGGCCCTGGCCAACAAAAAACAACTCACTTCCATTTCCTAAAAGTTGATAATACACCTTTCGAACTCAACACCTCCTTTGTTTTGCCTCTGAGATTTGCCCAAGTGGCTGTTAACTTTGGAGCAGACATTCACTGTCTGGAAACTAAATTCTCAGCTTTTATACATATATTTTATAAGCAAACCCATTTTTATCACTTCTGAATGATTCTGAGAAAGGGTCTGGCCTCTACTGTAATTTCCACACAGCCTCTGCTTGAAGATCCTCAGTGACAAAAGCAGAATGAACCTCACCTACTCCCGATGTGTCTGAGGCATGCTAAATGGTACCTGTAATGATGCCCTGAGGCAATGTTCTGTTTTAGGAAGTTTCTTGAAAATAAATGCTTCTGCTTGAAAAAATTTTTATCACTATTTCCATCTTTTCCCAGTTCATTCCTTAATTACCTATTTCTACATTAACTCTGTCCCTCTTCATTTACACTCTTGCCTCCCTCTTTATAAAAAGGATTTGAGGTGGCTTAAGAAATACTTAGAGGGCTACAAGATAAAAAAAAAATAAAAGAAGTGAGGAAACTGAGGCAAAAAGAAGATTAAAGCAGGAAAAAGAAAGAGAAGCCAGGGAACATTAGCACACAAAATTCACTTTGCAAGGTCTGATAAACTCTTTTTAGAGATGGGCAACAATTTTGGCTCCGAGTTTCCTAGCAGCCAATTCAAAGAGAAAAAGAGGCTCAGTCCTGTAATCCAAAGTATTTACAGGATTAAAGAAAAGTACACACACACACACAGGTACTGAGGCCTGACAGAAATTCCTCTGATGAGTTTTATAATGAGGTGTGGGGAAGTTGGGGTTCCTATGGCCAGGTTCCTCACTGAACTTCAACCACCTGATGATGTAACTGGCCTGTTTCTAGGCTACCGCTTCCACACCTTTAGGCAATAAGCTGTTATCGCACTATACAGAGAGCTTGGCGCTGTGCTCTGGGCAGAGGCAGAGACACTAGTGCTCAACCTAATGCCGGGAGAACAGCTGGGTAATAAACTCTTTCACCCCAAAGAACGTTTTGCTGTCAATTTCTTTGGTCACACTGAATCCATAGCGAACTTGCCCAGGGCTGAAACCCATTGGCAAGACACGAGGTCACTGCATGATGTAGTGTTCTCAAGAGCACCCTTGAGTCCTCTCAGCCATCGATCCTTTGCAGCAGTGTTTCTCCAAATGTGGTCCAAGGACACCTGGATTCAACCCACCTAAGGAGCTTGTTCAAATTGCAAATGCCTTAGCCAGGGCACACCCAGGATTTGTCTTTTCAAACAAGATCCCAGCTGATTCTTTTTCACACTGAAAGCTGAGAGTTGTTGCTTTATTAGAGATCAAGGTCATCCCAGCCTTGGGCTCCTCCACCAAGCAGGCTGAGTCCAGGTGTGCTCCGACAGTGACCGACTCGAGTGGACCACTGCAGGGAATCTACTCAAGGGCTGAGCCCAGTGCCTGGCACTTAACAGGTGGTCTGGGTTGCCTATGAGCAGAAAGCAGAAGAATACTGTCCTAATGCAGTCTCCATCAAGAGCGCTGTGACTTACCATGCTCCATTCTGTGTTAAACCATTTGGCCCCACAAGGCTTGAGGTGGCAGGACTGCTGGCTGGGGGGTCTCTCCAGGAAAGAGCATTCATAGGGGTCCAGCACTTCAAAGGTGTCTGGGTTTTTCCTAATACAGATCACCTCCCTCTGTTGAGTCCCACTCCCACACTCGATGGAACACTGGAGAAAGAAGCAGAGAAAGATGGGTGTCACATGACAGAAAGGGAATGAGAACTATTGTCCACCACGAGATGTTTATGAGTTTTTCCATCATTAACTCAGTGAGGAATTGCCCACGGGCACCCAGAAAATGTTTCTGGAAGAGAAGTTGCACATGGATTCCAATCTTCCTAACAGTCCTATGTCTGGGATGGAGAGTGGGTGCTCGGACTTATCACAGCTCGAGGGCGCTGGTCACTGAGACATGGTACCCTCTGTGCTGAGAATGAAATGGCTTCACTCAGACTCCTCCATGGGACACACTAGCCAGTCTGTCTGGCTATTTCTGTCTGGTACACTGACAGCTCTCACTGTGAAACAATGAACTACCATTCTGGTTTTTCTGCTGGGCCTTATGGGTGGATACTGAGAACGAATCCAGAGCTTGCAAACCTGTGGATGAAGGGCTGAATTAAAATTCTCTGGGACATATAAAGCCGAGAAGAAGATTCCAGACTTGGGACAAGGTCCCCTGTGGCCAACCCTCCCCTCCCAGCAGAGTAGCCGCCAGGAGGCCTTTGACCATGAAGTCCAATCCCCTCACTTTCTAACTTGGTGTGGAAGCCTGTGGGGTTGTGTCCACAAAGAGGACAATTATATGTGTCGGTATGTTTTGTTAGTTTTTGGAAATATGATGCATGTGACTGCTCATAAATTATTCTATGTAGTATCTAACTTTAAAAATGGTTTTTGTTCATTTTTGCTTTACTCACTATTTTTTGACTAAAAATTTAAAGCTAGACTCTATATACTTTAGAGATTTTAAGCAATCACCACCTTTATGAAAAGCCTGTAACAATCTTATCATTTGAAACTCCTTATATTAGCTTTGCTGTCAGTGTGCAGGAATTTATCAAATAAAAACAGGGGGCAAACCCCCGAATATCTACAAGAAAAAAACAAAACTGATAGACTATGGATTAGTCACACAGGGGGTATAATAAGCCACACCATCACAATTTCTACTTCGTGCCTTCTTTTGTCTGCCATTTCATAGACATCCAGAAGACTACAAGACTTCTGAGTTTGTTTTTCCTATTTCCTTCCATATTAGTTCATTACTGATATGGTGCATATTCAGGTTGTGTCCTTTTTGTTCAAGGGCTGTGGCCAATGGAAGCTTTGGAGGCAGGAGAGGAGCAGTGGGCTGGTAGGCAAAGGTCTGGCCTCCCTGCAGCTGGAGGGAAGGTGTGCGCCAGGGGCCCAGGCGGTGACTTGGGTAGAACAGGAAACACGGAAACTTGTCTAGACTGAGGAACACTGGGTCTTTGGCCAGGACATGGCACTTCCCCAGGCCTCTACTGCCTCACCTACCTCGGAGTGGGGGGTTTGGAAACCTGATCTGAAAGACCCCTGACCGCTCTGAGGGTCTTGGTCTGTAATGAGTGCTTGGCAGACTAGCAGACTGCAAACACTGACCAAAACCTGCGGTTATTTTATGCTGTTTTTGGAAAGTCCTTGAAGAGATTAGGTGATTAAGGGAGGATGAGCACATACCCCAGCCTTCCCCTACCCTAAATATCAATGCCTCCTTACTGGGAGCATTTGTCAAAGGGTAAAGTGAAGACATTTTCAGATATTCAAGGGCTCAGAAAACTTACCATTTATGAATTCTACTTAGAAGATAATAATGTAGTAGATAATAATGGTTTCTAACAAAATGAAAAAGCATCAGGAAGAAGACACAGGATACAAAAGCAGAAACTGGCAAAGACACCAGTAAAAGCTATTGTTAACAATGGAGGCAGGGTTTCTTTTTGGGACAATGAAAATGCTCTGGGATCAGTGGTGATGGCCGCACAGCTTTGTGAATGTGCTAAAAACCACTGAACTGTATACTTTAAAAAGGTGAATTTTATGGCATGTGAATTCCATCTCAATTAAAAAACCTTTGAGGGGGAGAAAGCTATTTTTAAACCTAAACCTGTATTTTCTAGAAAATTAATAAATATAAATATGGAGCTAAATCCAGATGATCTCAACATCTTTCTGGAGGCCTTATAGATTGATAGAGTGGAGGTAAATAGAAAATGGATTTAAGGATTTGTTTTCTTATAGGGGAAGATGTGGTTACTGATAACTTGACACTGATAAAGGTGGAAAGTCTGTACTAAAAGTTTGAGTTTTATCACAAGATGAATACAAATAGGATCTATAACTTCCAAAATGTTAGAGGCGGAAAAAAATGGAATTCAGGAACCCTGACCAATTCAACCATGTGGAAAGGGAAGAGGGAATAAAGCAAGAAGGTACGGCTCTAGGAAACTGGAAAACACAAAATAAGATGGCAGGGAAAAGTCCAGACATACAAGTGATCCCAAGAAATGTGAACAATGAAAATTTAACTCTTAAAAAATAGAGATTAGCAGATTGGGTAAAATATAAAGACAAAAATAGTCTTGCATAAAAAAGGTGTATCTTAAAACTATGTAAGAAGTTGACAAAGATACACCAAGTGAAAATCAACAATGAGAAACCGGAAAGAGTAATGCAAATCCCAGTAAAACATAGTTCATGGAGAAAAATGTGGAAGACGACATATGGTATGTAATGGAGATGAACGCTTCTGCCGAGAAGTGACAACCACCACGCATGTTTCTGACCTGAAGGATTCCTGCAGTTGGGCTTTGGCGGATCACTGGCCCAATGCCAGATGAGAGCGGCGAGGCGGGATGCCAGGGAGACTCAATGCGATCCAGGCGCACGGGCAGACAAGAGGGCTGCGCTCACCAGCTCAAGACTGCGAAAGACCCACCCCCACCCCAGACCTAAGACAGTCTAAGGGTGATGTAAACCCAGACTGATCGAGAAGAAAGGAAATATCGGGCAGGAATAAGAGACTTGTGGCAATACCTTATGAGGAGTTGGGCAACTTCACCTCCAGAGCAGAAAAAGCCTGCCTGAGCTCAGCAGGTCCCATTCTCAGGCTGGCTTTCTCCTCAAGCCTTAATCTGGTCACTGCTGGCACCTGTTCTCACCACTCCCCAGGGAAAGACTCCGTTGGGCTCAGCTTGGGTCACATGTCCACCCTGGACTCATCACTGTGACCAGGCTGGTGGGGTGCTTAAGATGCCAACTCTTATTTAAACCATGTGGCTGGAAGGAACATTTATTTTTAAATTCTGAAGTCAGTTCATGTTTAAGACTTACTTTCAATAAATAAACACACTACTATTTCATTTTCTTTGGGGATATCAAATTCCCAGAGCAGGGAGGTGCCGGCAGCCTCTGCCATCCTCATAAATCCAGTACTAAAACCTTGACACATCCTATCATGTCCTGGCCCTTTTGGATGACAGAGCAATAATTTCCATATTCCTAATCTCAACAGAAATAGACGCTGCCTTCACCAGCATTCACACCACTCTCAATTCTCTGGGGAGGTCTAGAGTCAATAGGAGTCCCACAGCAAAAAAGACCCTGAATCCTGCTCCCCTCTCCTCTTCTGAAAGCGGTAGACATTCGAGTTAAACTGCATGGTGTGCAGGCTGGCATGGGCTGATATTACCATTTCACACAGGGCTCTTCCCATGGCCTCTGTTTCAGTGGATACTTGGTGTGACCGGTGTCCCACACATAGTCCCCTTCTGAATTATTGGGGTTTAGGTCCTAGGTGTTCTGCTACCAATAATGAGATAGAAAAAGCTGGGCAGAAAAAATAATAAACATGGAGAAAAGAGAACTAATATGAGTTGCTTCTGATGTCCCAAGCCATGGGCAACCTTAGATAGCATCTCATGAGAATCGCATCACAGCCCTAGCAAGTCGGTATTATTATCCTCACATCTGGATGAGGAAACAGGCTCAGACAGGTTAAAGCCTGTCCCAAATCAGGGAACTAAGGAGATGTAGAAGCTGGGACCAGTTATCAAAGATGCCTAACTCTGATACCCATTAGGAGCTCTTGAATTCTCCTTCTCTGAATTTTCTGTTTTACAGTTTGTATTATAAAAACATCAATGGGAATTTGAGAAGAAAACATTTCCCCATGTTGTTTATATAAAAAATTGCCCTTTGAAGTGGTTGAGATGGAGTTCATGTATTTTCATATTGTTTTGCACTTTCCATTGTATCATATGTACTTTCCACAACTCCCTAATTATCTTACTGTTACAGAGTATTTTACTGAGTTATGATACACCATAATATCCCTAATGGCTCTCCTGTCATGAACATCTCTGTTGAAAAAGGCTTTTTTCTTCTGTTCATTATTTCCTTAAAATGAATCCCCAGGAGAGGGGAGACTGGGTTTAAGGCAAATGAACATTTTTATGGTTCTTGACTTTTATTGCCAAATTGCTTTCCAAAGGGGTTGTATCAATTTACAAGAATAGGGCAGTCCCTTTTTTCAGGGTCTCTTTTTAAAGCTACTTAAAAGAAATATAATTCTATATGGAGCTAGAGGTCCAGATAATGTGTAAATCATGATCACCAGCCAAAAAGGCCTTGGAGAACCAGCCAGCCCTGGGAGCCAATGCTAAGTGGCCCAAGAACTCAAAATACTGATAGAAATCATAACAGGATGATAAGAGGGAATAATCTGTTCCACATTTTTCTTAGGCAGCTCGTGTTCCATTTTGGAACACTAAGGAAAAAATTAGTTGATCTATTATTTTATTAAAGTATCCAGTATTATCTGTTCTTTATTATGAACAACTCCACCTTTTTCTATTTCTGCTTCTATTTCCCCCAGCTTTATTGAGGTATAATTGACAAATGAAACTGAAAAATATTTAAAGCATACACATGATGATCTGATACACAATGTGTGTTACATTGTCATACAGTGCAATACATAGTAAACAATACAATGAAATACAAGCAAATTTCAGTTTTACAATACAGTGTTATCAACTGCAGTCATTATGGTATAGATGAGATCTTCAGACCTTGTTCATCCACCTCTCCCCATCTCTTCCATCCCCATCCCCCAGCAACCACCATTCTCCTGTTTCTCTGAATTTGACTGTTTTGGGGTAGGTTCCACATATAAATGATACCTTGCAGTATTTGTCTTTTTCTGTCTGATTTATTTCACTTAGCATAATGCCCTCAAGGTCCATCCATGTTATCACAAATGGAAGGATTTGCTTTTTTTAAGGCTCAATAATATCCCACTGGGTATACATCCCACGTTTTCTTTATCCCATTCATTTGTCAGCAGATGCTCAGGTCATTTGTATACCCTGGCTACTGGGAATGATGCTGCTATGAACATGGGAGTACAGCTATCTCTTTGATATAACGATTTTGCTTCCTTTGGATATATACACAGAAGTGGGATTGCGGGATCATATCTATTTCTGATTCTGACACTCAAATACAGACAAAACTGGCTTACTTAACAATGATATTAATAGCAATAGCTACAATTTATTGTGTGTTTATTGTGTGTCAGGCACTGTGCTACACACTTTATATACACTATTTCATTTAGTCTAAAAACAGCCTGTTAGGTGCTGTGTTATCAGCACTTAACAGACAAGGAAACCATGTTATAGACCTTATGAGACCACAGTATAGACCATAAACTTCTTGAGGCAGGGATGCTTGTTTTTCTCATTGGTGTATCCCAAGTGCTTGCAAGAGCACATAATTGGTGCTCAATAAATACTGTGACCTCAAAGAGGTTCTAAGAGCATGAGTAGCTTCTCCAGGGTCACAGGTGGCACAACTGGGATTCATACCCAGGATATCTGGGGTACACCAAGTCCTGTTTCCTGACCCCTCTGCTATGCTGCCTCTCACCAGGGACAAACACACCCAGTTCTGGTCACTCACCTGACTCCAGCTCCCTGCAAACCACTCCACCTTGCCCGTGCAGGGCCCGTTGTCACACGGGGTGGCCTCCGCTGGCCGGTTGTTCCCACAGCCCTCCAGAGGCAGGCTGCTGACGTGGTTGGTCATGCACACCACTGACCGTGTCCGCACTCCAGCCCCACACTCCGCCGAGCACTGTAGGACAAGGAAATGAGCATGTTAGGTGGGATGCTCCCCCAGGTTCTGAAGCCACTTTCAAATGACGTGAACACTTTGTTTTCACACCAACTCTTTTCCCTACAAGTCTCTGCCCACTTCTTGTACACAGCCTCCTCCATTATGGGATATGGCAAAACCCCCGTCTTAGAGTTTCTGGGACAGTCTTCATTCCAAATATCCTGTCGCACTGTTGCAATTAATATGCTCACACTTGTCAGAATAGCTGTCCTGGCTTTTGCTCTCAAAAATATATGCATCAGAAGAAGACCAAGAGCATGAAAGCTTGGGTGCATGGCTCCCTCCTCGTGGCCGAGGCTGGTCTGGTCTGGGGGAAGAGCCTGCCACCTCAACATTGCTGCCTGAGAGTCAGGCAGATGGGTCCAGTCCCACAGGCCCTGGCCGTGAGAGTATTAGAAGGCGGCCTTGTACAGAGGGAGAGCTTGGCCTGCAAACCAGACCCAGGAGCATTAATATCCCTACTAGCTGTGCGGCATGGGGCAGGTGACCAGCCCCTCACACCTCAGGCATGCTCAGCTAATAGGAACATGTGCCTGGCAGGATGACAGGTCATGAACGATGTGCTCTGCGTACAGCAGGTGCTCTGTAAATGGTACGAAGGGCTTTAAAGGGTCAAGGCCTACATCTCCACTCTAAAATAGAGAAACTAAGGCTCATAGGGTTAAGGTCTTCATTTAAAACACAGCAGCAGTGATTTCTTTACCACAGTTGCACTTTGTCCTCATCAAGGGCATTGTAAATGCATTCCTGAGTCGTATCCTAAGGCTCATAGAACACTTTCCATCTGTCTTGAAATACTGTGGAATGCTGCCTTATTTTGTTTCTCATCCTCTATTCTCAGACATTTTCTGGACATGACCATGAGTGTCCCCCAGACACTTCATGTTCAAGGTGGAACACCCCCTCACCACCATTCCCATTTCTCCTCTTGGTTTTCCAACTTGTGCTCAAATTTCTACCTGGATTTAGAAGCTGACATGCTTCCAACATCTAGCTAACCATCAGGTCTGGTAGATTCTAGTTTAACCATCTTTCTCTTATTCATCTTGACCCTTTCTGTCTGTGGTTGCCAACACCACCGGTGTTCTTCCCCTCGACTGTGGCTGAAGCTTCCTGCTCAGCCTCTCCAGCTTTTCCAACTTGCTGGGCTTCCACGTGCTGGGAATGCCATCCCATTCCAACAAAATTCACACATGGACTTCCCCAGCTGGCATAATGGTTTTCTATAATATGTTCGTGGTCAACCCATTCTTCCAGACAAATTTCCCATTATTCGATCCCACACATCTCATGCTGGACAGAGCCAGGGTTCACCATGACCTATCAAAATCCATTAAAGGCTCAGCTCAAATGCCATCTCCTCTAAAAACTTCCCTGATTGCCCAATTCCCATACTCTTTCCAACCTCAGTACCAGTGACAGGGAGTTGATAGCAAGGTGAGTCTGTGCAAACAAACCTAACTAAAATAACCATTATCTTCCATTAGTTTCTGCCATGTATTTCTTAGTCACTTTCCTACCATTTACTTCCCCTAGGAGCCCCAGACCATTTCCTTTGTCTAGTCATTTCTTCAGAATTTATAACCCTTTGTTAAAACAGTACATAAGCCACCGATTCTTTGGGATTTTCACTTCTTTCCTCTGAGCCTTCTGTACTATATATAAAAAAAATTAACATCAAATAAAATCTGTATGTTTTCCTCAAGTTAATCTGGATTTTGTCAGCTGAATTTGTAGGCTTTTATTACCAAATATAAGAGGGTAGAGGAAAAGTTTTTTTTCTCCCTTGCAAGGTCACAAACACTCTTCATGATTTACACTCTGTCTGCATGGTTATTAGAAGTCTGACACAATGAATCAGGTTAAAAAAAATCCTTTGTTACAATTGGAATAGTCTAAGCTAAAGGTTTTTTTTTTGTTTCAGCCACATATTATCTGGTCTCGTTCCTAGCTTTAAACACTCAAGATATTTAAATTCTCCTAAAAAACACAAGGCAAATCAAATCTAAGTTATCATCAGGTTTCAAATCCTAAGAATATTTCTTTCTACTTAATTTCTATTTGACTCACTAACTTGATTTTCTACTTTCCAAACCAAGTAATGTACACACATCTGGGAAAATTTCCCCATATCCCCATATGCTGAATTTAAAAGAAGAATGTTAAGAACCACTTAAGTGCCCAGTGAGAGAACATTAAAAAGATGAGTTCTGCAGAGAACTTCATCTTATTATACCAACTGCAGTGAAAATCACAACAAATTTTTTTTTTACCATAATCCAAGTGATCCTTTTTATTTTATTTTTTTATTTTTAATTTAATTTATTTTATTATCATTAATTTACAATTACATGTGCAATATTACGATTATTAAACTACCCCTTCATCAGGTCCCCCCCACCAACCCCATTACAGTCACTGTCCATCAGCGTAGTGAGATGCTATAGAATCACTACTTGTCTTCTCTGAGTTGTACTGCCCTCCCCGTGCCCCCCCAACATTACATCTGCTAATCGTAATGCCCCTTTTTCCCTCTTATCCCTCCCTTCCCGCCCATTTTCCCCAGTCCCTTTCCCTTTGGTAACTATTAGTCCGTTCTTGGGTTCTGAAAATCACAACAAATTTAAATTTGAAAGGAGCTACCCACCCTGGTCCTGGCCCAGGAAGCCTCTCAGCAGAACCTGGGGAGGGAGGGGTCCCTACGAGGCAGGAGAGCCTGACCTTCAAAGTGAGGCATGGAACACGCCAAGTCACTGTCCCTGAAGGATATGCCTAAGCGAGGCACAAAATCCACTTGGTAGTCAGAAAAGGACCTGACACCTAATTGAACTTCTGGGCTGATAAAACATAGAAACGTGCGAAATTCCTAAGCAACCCTCTGGTGAGGACGGTCTTCTCACTCCAGCAGCAGCTAGATGCTAAACTTGGCCCAATTGGCCTGTGAGGGACTATAAGGCTCTAATGACTATTCCTGAACTTCAGTTTTATGTATCATCTTCTATAATGAAATGGCACAATGTTTTTACTTATTTCTCCTCTTGGAAAGCATCCTTAAAAATTAGGTGTTACAAAATGGGGGCTGGTGGACTTTTTAAAAGTTCCCCTTTTCTTTTTTTTCCATTGTGATTAAAAATTGCATGTGTGGAGGATTAAATGGCAGTGTGAGAGGTGAGACAGAAGCCTCCTCCTAAAACTGCATATAATACAAAAATATGATTAATATAACTAATCCTGAAAGAGCAACAGGAAAGAGGGCTGGGCCAGACTACATACACCTGGAGAAAAGAACAGACCTCACGGAACAGGGTAACGTACCAAAGCTGTGGCCCACTGGGACCCAAGCCCTTGCCCCACCCCTGCTCACTGGCAGGAAGAAGAGAACCAGAGCAGGGAGGGAGTGGAGGCCTACAACTGCTGAACACCCAAGCCCTGTAGACCTGCTCTGGGGGCATGAACCTACATTGCATGGTGCTCTGGTGATTAGTGGGGTTGGAAAGCTAAGACAGGCAGAATACTTGGAGCAACTGAGATTCCAGCTGCTTGTGGAAAACAGGGATCCATATCCAGCTGCTCTGGGAGAAAAGAAAGGTGGGCAGTCTAAGAGACTTCCTAACAGCAAGAGGGCTGCTAAAGGGGCAAGGATTGCACAGAGCTTACTGCTCAGGAGAAAGGACAGGTAGACAAAATTGTCCAGGGGCACTCTGCCCAGCCGGTTGGGAACTTTCACGATCTTCAGGCGCTCCAGCCGCCTGGCTGGCTACACAACTCCAAGGCCCCCCTCTGGAATACTCAGTCTGCTGTGCCTTCCTCCCAGCCAGCCTGCACCTGGCGTGCAAACCGGCAAACCCTGCCCTGATGTTAGGTGAGCCAGAGGGAAGCCCCGCCTACAGCAGCTAAAAACACAAAGCATAGAGGCTTAAACCTGTGAGCTCGGCCCACTGGTTCTGGCAGTGGAGACAGGCATAGTAGCAGGGAAGCAAGGAAAAGTGCTTTCCTCCCCCCAGGCACCAATACCGCTCTCCCCTGGGACCCCTAACATTGCTCCAGGGACTGAGCAGCTCCAGAGAGTAGAGCTTCTGGGCACTAGAGGGTGCCACATACAAATACGAAACAATAAAGGAACCTGGTTCAAAGCAAAATCATGCATACACCAGAGAAAAGAGTCAAATGAAACCGACCTCATGAATCTTCCTGAAAGAGATTTCAAAATAAAAATCATAAACATGCTCATGGAGTTACAGAAAAATATTCAAGAACTCAGGAATGAATTCCGGTCAGAGATAACAATCATTACAGAACACAGTATCAGAAATAAAACATACAATGGAAGGTTTTAAAAGCAGATTAGATACGGTGGAAGAGATGATAAATGAAATAGAAATTACAGAAGAGGAATACAAAGAAGCTGAGGCACAGAGAGAAAAAAGGATCTCTAAGAATGAAAGAATATTGAGAGAACTGTGTGACCAATCCAAATGGAACAATATTCATATTATACGGGTACCAGAAGAAGAAGAGAGAGAAAAAGGGATAGAAAGTGTCATTGAGTAGGTAATTGCTGAAAACTTCCCCAATCTGGGGAAGGAGATAGTCTCTCAGGCCATGGAGATGCGCATATCTCCAAACACAAGGGACCCAAGGAATACAACACCAAGACATATAGTAATTAAAATGGCAAAGTTCAAGGATAAGGACAGACTATTAAAAGCAGCCAGAGAGAGAAATAAGATCACATACAAAGGAAAGCCCATCAGGCTATCATCAGACTTCTCAGCAGAAACCTTAAGGGCCAGAAAGGAGTGGCATGATATATTTAATGCAAAGAAGCAGAAGGGCCTAGAACCAAGAATACTTTATCTAGCAAGATCATCATTTAAATTTGAAGGAGGGATTAAACATTTCCAGATTAGTAAAAGCTGAGAGAATTTACTGCCCACAAACCATCTCTACAGTGTATTTTGGAGGGACTGCTATAGATGGAAGTGCTCCTAAGGTTTAATAGATGTCACTAAGGCAATAAAACCACAGTAAAGAAAGTAGAACAGTTAATTACTAAGCAAATGCAAGATTAAATCAACTATCCCCAAAGTCAATCAAGGGATAGACAAAGAGTACAGAATACAATACCTAATATGTAAAGAATGAAGGAGGAAGAAAAGGAGGAGAAAAAAAGAAACTTTAGGTTGTGTTTGTAATAGCATATTAAGTGAGTTAAGTTAGACCATCAGACAATAAGGAAGTTAACCTTGAACCTTTGTAACCACAAATCTAAAAGGTGCAATGGCATTAAGTACATATCTATCAATAATCACCCTAAATGTAAATGGTCTGAATGCACCAATCAAAAGATATAGAGTCACTGAATGGATAAAAAAACAAGACCCATCTATATGCTGCTTACAGGAGACTCACTTTAAACACAAAGACGTACACAGACTAAAAGTGAAGGGATGGAAAAGATATTTCATGCAACTAATAGGGAGAAAAAAGCAGGAGTTGCAGTACTTGTATCAGACAAAATAGACTTCAAAGCAAAGAAAGCCACAAGAGACAAAGAAAGACATTACATAATGATAAAGGGGTCAAACCAACAAGAAGATATAACCATTATAAATATCTATGCACCCAACACAGGATCACCTACATATTTGAAACAAATACTAACAGAATTAAAAGGGGAAATAGAATGCAAAGCATTCATTCTAGGAGACTTCAACACTCCACTTGCTCCAAAGGACAGATCAACCAGACAGAAAATAAGTAAAGACACAGAGGCACCGAACAACACATTAGAACAGATGGACCTAACAGACATCTACAGAACTCTACACCCAAAAGAAACAGAATACACATTCTTCTCAAGTGCACATGGAACATTTTCCAGAATACACCACACACTAGGCCACAAAAAGAACCTCAGTAAATTAAAAAATATTGAAATTCTACCAACCAACTTCTCAGATCACAAAGGTATAAAACTAGAAATAAATTTTAGAAAGAAAACAAGAAGGCTCACAAATACATGGAGACTTAACAACATTCTCCTAATTAATCAATGGGTTAATGACCAAATCAAAACAGAAATGAAAGAATATATGGAGACTAATGACAAGAACAACACAAAGCCACAACTTCAGTGGGACGCAGCAAAGGCAGTTCTAAGAGGAAAGTATATTACAATCCAGGCCTATTTAAAGAAGGAAGAACAATCCCAAATGAATAGTCTAAAGACACAATTACTGAAATTGGAAAAAGAAAACAAATGAGGCCCAAAGTCACCAGAAGGAGGGACATAATAAAGATTAGAGAAGAAATAAATAAAATTGAGAAGAATAAAACAATAGAAAAAATCAATGAAACCAAGAGGTGGTTGTTTGAAAAAAATAAATAAAATAGATAAACCCCTAGCCAGACTCATTAAGAGAAAAAGAGAATCTACACACATAAACAGAATCAGAAATGAGAAAGGAAAAATAACAATGGACCCCACAGAAATACAAAGAATTATAAGAGAATATTATGAGACTCTATATGCTAACAAGCTGGAAAACCTAAAAGAAATGGACAACTTCTTAGAAAAATACACCTTCCAAGACTGACCAAGCAAGAAACAGAAAAACTAAACAGACCAATCACCAGCAATGAAATTGAATCAGTAATCAAAAATCTACCCAAGAACAAAACCCCCGGACCAGATGGATTCACCTCTGAAATCTACCAGACATATAGAGAAGAAATAATATCCATTCTCCTTAAAGTTCTCCAAAAAATAGAAGAGGAGGGAATACTTCCAAACGCATTCTATGAAGCCAGCATCACTCTAATAACAAAACCGGGCAAAGACCTCACCAAAAAAGAAAACTACAGACCAATATCCCTGATGAACATAGATGCAAAAATACTTAACAAAATATTAGCAAACCGAATTCAAAAATACATCAAGAGGATCATACACCATGATCAAGTGGGATTCATCCCAGGGATGCAAGGATGGTTCAACATTCGAAAATCCATCAACATCATCCACCACATCAACAAAAAGAAGAACAAAAACCACATGATCATCTCCATAGATGCTGAAAAAGCATTTGACAAAATTCAGCATCCATTCATGGTTAAAACTCTCAACAAAATGGGTATAGAGGGCAAGTACCTCAACATAATAAAGGCCATATATGACAAACCCACAGCTAACATCATACTTAATGGCAAGAAGCTAAAAGCTTTTCATCTAAGATAGGGAACAAGACAGGGATACCCACTCTCTCCATTGTTATTCAATGGAGGTCCTAGCCACAGCAATCAGACAAAACAAAGAAATACAAGGCATCCAGATTGGAAAGAAGAAGTCAAATTATCACTATTTGCAGATGACATGATATTGTACATAAAAAACGCTGAAGACTCCACTCCAAAACTACTAGAACTAATATCTGAATTAGGCAAAGTTGCGGGATACAAAATTAACACACAGAAATCTGTTGCTTTCCTATACACGAACGATGAACTAACAGAAAGACAAATCAGAAAAACAATTCCATTCACAATTGCATTAAAAAGAATAAAATACCTAGGAATAAACCTAACGAAGGAAGTGAAAGACCTATACCCTGAAAACTACAAGACACTCCTAAGAGAAATTAAAGAGGACACTAACAAATGGAAATGCATCTCATGCTCTTGGCTAAGAAGAATAAATATTGTCAAAATGGCTATACTACCTAAAGCAATCTATAGATTCAACGCAATCCCTATCAAAATACCACCAGCTTTCTTCAATGAACTGGAACAAATAATTCTAAAATTCATATGGAACCACAAAAGATCCTGAATAGCCAAAGCAACCCTGAGAAAGAGCAATAAAACTGGGGGAATTATGCTCCCTGACTTCAAGCTCTACTACAAAGCAACAGTAATAAGATAATTTGGTATTGGCACAAAAACAGACCCACAGACCAGTGGAACAGAATAGAAAATCCAAACATGAACCGAAACATATACAGTCAATTAATATATGATAAAGGAGCCTTGGATATACAATGGGGAGATGAAAGCCTCTTCAGCAGCTGGTGTTGGCAAAACTGGACAGCTACATGTAAGAGAATGAAACTGGACTACTGCCTAACCCCATACACAAAAGGAAACTCAAAATGGATCAAAGACCTGAATGTAAGTCATGAAACGATAAAACTCTTAGAAAAAAACATAGGCAAAAATCTTTTGGACATAAACATGAGCGACTTCTTCATGAACATATCTCCTTGGACAAGGGAAACAAAAGCAAAAATGAACAAGTGGGACTATATCAAGCTGCAAAGCTTCTGTACAGCAAAGGACACCATCAGTAGAACAAAAAGACATCCTACAGTATGGGAGAATATATTCATAAATGATGCATCCGATAAGGGGTTGACATCCAAAATATAGAAAGAACTCAGGCACCTCAACAAACAAAAAGCAAATAATCCAATTAAGAAATGGGCAGAGGATGTGAATAGACACTTCTCCGACGAAGAAATTCAGATGGCCAACAGGCACATGAAAAGATGCTCCACATTGCTAATCATCAGAGAAATGCAGATTAAAACCACAATGAGATACCACCTCACACCAGTGAGGACGGCCAACATCCAAAACACAAACAACAACAAATGTTGGCGAGGATGTGGAGAAAAGGGAACCCTCCTACACTGCTGGTAGGAATGCAAATTAGTTCAACCATTGTGGAAAGCAGTATGGAGGTTCCTCAAAAAACTCAAAATAGAAATAGCATTTGACCCAGGAATCCCACTTCTAGGAATTTACCCTAAGAATGCAGCAGCCCAGTTTGAGAGAGATCGATGGACCCCTATGTTTATCGCAGCACTATTTACAATAGCCAAGAAATGGAAGCAACCTAAGTGTCCATCAGTAGATGAATGGATAAAGAAGATGTGGTACATATACACAATGGAATATTATTCAGCCATAAGAAGAAAACAAATCCTACCATTTGCAGCAACATGGATGGAGCTAGAGGGTATTATGGTTAGTGAAATAAGCCAGTGGAGAAGACAAATATCAAATGATCTCACTCATATGTGGAGTATAAGAACAAAGAAATAAACTGAAGGAACAGAACAGCAGCAAACTTACAGAACGCAAGAATGGATGAATAGTTACCAAAGGGAAAGGAACTGAGGAGGGTGGGTGGGAAGGGAGGGACAAGGGGGAAAAAGGGGCATTACGATTAGCAGACCTAATGTTGGGAGGGCGCGGGTAGGGTTGTACAACTCAGAGAAGACAAGTAATGATTCTATAGCATCTCACTATGCTGATGGACAGTGACTGTAATGTGGTTGGTGGGGGGGACCTGATGAAGGGGGTAGTTTAATAACCATAATATTGCACATGTAATTGTAGATTAATGATACCAAAATAAATTATAAAAAAAACACAAACCCAAAAGGTCTGGTTAAGAGAGCTTGCAGGTGAACAGGTCGAAGTGCTGGGAGAGGGGTGCACCTGGAGGGGCATGAAAGCTCTGCACCCCTTCCCCATAGCTTTCCCTGGGAATCTCTTCCATCTGGCTGTTGCTGAGCTATATCCTTTTATAGTAAACTGGCAATCTACTAAAAAAAAAAGCAGGATACACATTCTTCTCAAGTGCAAATGGAACATTTTCAAGAACAGATCATATACTAGGCCAAAAAAAGAGCCATGGTAAATTCAAAAAGATTGGAATTGTATCAACCAGCTTCTCAGACCACAAAGGTATGAAACTAGAAATAAATTACATAAATAAAATGAAAATTCCCACAAGCACATGGAGGATTCACAACATGCTCCTAAATAACCAATGGATCAATGACCAAAAAAACCCAGAGATCAAGAAATATATGGAGAGAAATGACAACAATAATTCAACACTGCAAAATCTGTGGTATGCAGCGAAGGCCATGCTAAGAAGGAAGTATATTGCAATACAGGCCTACCTCAGGAAAGAAGAACAATCCCATATGAACAGTCTAAACTCACAATTAATGAAACTAGAAAAAGAAGAACAAATGAGGGCCAAAGTCAGTAGAAGGAGGGACATAATAAAGATTAGAGCATAAATAAATAAAAAGGGAGAAGAATAAAACCATAGAAAGAATCAATGAAAGCAGAAGCTGGTTCTTTGAGAAAATAACCAAAATAGATAAACCCTAGCCAGACTTATCAAGAAAAAAAGAGAATCTACTCACATAAACAGAATCAGAAATGACAAAGGAAAAATCACTATGGACACCACAAAAATACAAAGAATTATTAGAGAATACTATGAAAATTATATGCTAACAAATTCAATAACATAGAAGAAATGGACAACTTTCTAGAAAAATTCAATCTTCCAAGGCTGACCCAGAAGAAACAGAAAATCTGAACAGACCAATTACCAGCAAAGAAATTGAATTGGTAATCAAAAAACTACCTAAGACAAAACTCCTGGACCAGATGGCTTCACTGCTGAATTTTAGCAAACATT
>JAVSCE010000427.1:0-13132 GCA_032199065.1 Smutsia gigantea
AATGCATGCTCCATATGCATCTTGTGACTTTTTTTTTATCTCAAAAGTCACTTCCTTCAGTTCTAGAAGCACTTTCCTGCGCTTATGAAAGCATCTCCCTTACAGAGATGAACCACCTGAAGTCCAGAGATGTCCTGAAACTGAGTCAATATCATAGACCTACTGTGTGCAGAGCCAAGATTTGAACTCATCCTTCCCAAGGATTGTTTCCAACGCATCACAGCCATTCAGTTGCTGGGGCCTTCTATAGAAGGCACAAGACATAACCTCAGTCTTCCATGAGCTGAAGAGGTGAGGTCTGATACATGAAAAGTAGCTACCACTGCTGGATCATTTGTAGGCAGTCCAGCTAATCAGCAATAAAGGGCCTAGAAGTTTATAGTCACCATAAACTGTTTGAGGGAGGCCACCCCCAGTTTGCAGAAATCACTGTGAGATGAAGGAAACATGACCAGTATCTTGCTGGGTGGAGTATTCTGAATTGACAAAGATTCCCCTTACTTCAGACAGTTGGGCTTAAATGGCCCAGGTGCTGGAGCACTTTCTGTGGCACTGCTCCTGGGGATGGCGGATGGTGCGCTTCTCACCCTGCCCATCCCGCCCCAGGCCAGGGCAAGCCTCAGCACTGCATGGGCTCTTGATTGATCCAGCATGATCCAGAAAGACACCAGTTTAAAAGGAGCAAGTTCTCAACAACTATATCTTGGCAGCTGCTAAGAGATGCCACTGAGCTAGGGGAAGATGCTTCTACCTTGGTGCATTTCTTTGTGTGCCAAGCTCAGCTGCCACCCCAGCAGGCTCTTTGAGGGCCCCTTCGCAGCACAGTGGAAAGGGGGTGTGAAGTGGCCCAGGCCAGGATTTGGAGAGGAGCAGTGGGCATTTTTGGCCTCTCACAGCTATGGTATTTCTTTTACTATGCCTGCGTGCCCCCTTTTGGCATGACTGGTATGCTGTAGAAGTCATTTAGCTTTGACTGGCAAGGGCTGGCTGTTTCTGGATTTAAACAGATTTCAATAGAGTCTAACAGAGGCAGTTGCATTTCTTCACTCTCTAGAGCTGTATATATTTTTTGCACCTCTTAAAAAAAAATGCACATGAAAAAGCCCCAACTTCATTATTCTTTGGTCACAGCAGGGAATTTATAGCAAGAGCCCAGCTGTTTGCAGTTCATGCCAGAGTTGTTTGATCCTAAGGTAACTGAACTCACATTTTTGAATCAGGAAATAATATTCTGAGGAGCTGGCTTCGGAGTTTTCAGGTTTCTAGGCCTGTCAATGGGTTCCTGGATCTATTCTGTGCTGTTGTTCCCTCATAGCTTTTCCTCTTCATCCTCAGAGCACATTTCCTGGAACCAGGTCTAAGGCTGTGCAAATCTCTTTCTGTGCACATGCTGTTTAGCCCTTTTTTTGATGGAAAATAAAAATCCCCATGAATTTACACCTTAATCCTTGCCTTCACTACTTAAAAGTCCTCTCTTTTGATTGGGCTCCCATCCACTCAAGCAATACCAAGTATCGCTGTCGTTTCCTGGGCATGGGGCCAGACACCGTGCTAAGGGCTTTAAATGCACTGTCTCTTTTGAGCTTCCTAACACCCTTCTGAGGAAAGCAGTTACTGCTCCCATTTTGCAGAGGGGATATCTGAGGCTTCACGAGGTAAACAAACTCCTCAAGGTCACACTATGGCGGAGTCGGGCTTCAAGTCTGCACGTTTGGTTTAGAGCCAGTAGTTTAATTAAAACTTGCTACTGTACTGAACTGATAAATTGCCAGCCGAGCGCTCAGTTCTATGAGGAGTGATGAGGGCAAAAAAGACATAGTTCCTGCCCCCGCCAGAGCCTGAACTGGAGCTTGAGAAAGCACCAAGCACCATGATGTGAAGAGTCAGGCCCTCACTTCTGCCACCCTTACGGGGTTCTTGTGAGGGTCAGAGGAAAGATATGTAAAAGTGCTAGAGCAGTATACAGATGGTAGTTAGTGCAACAGTCCAGTCCTGAGCCGCTTACTGCAGGTCTGCAGGGCAGAGTTAGGAATGGGGCCTAGGGTAAGCTATTAACATCACAGACATACAAATGCTCTTGTTGAAGGTGGAACTTCTGCCACATCCTGGTTAGTCTGGCAGTTCACACTCCCAGTTTGAATGGAAGACCTATGTAGCTCTTATTATGTAGCAGGCACTGTCCTAAGTGCCTTGAAGATCTTACCTCACTGAATTTTATTTCAAGGATTGTGTGTTTGCATCACAATGCTTAGGTCCTCAGCCAGTGCCCCCTTTCCCATCAGTAACTAAGTCCAGTTGATTCTTCTTCCTCAATTTCTTTCTTCCCCACCTCTCTTCCCCAGCTGCACCCGCCTGCACCACTGCTGGAGTTCTTGTTGACATCATCTCCCCCTTTCCCAGGCCTGGCCGCTACTCCTCTCCACCCCTCCGCCTCCCCCAAGAGGAGAGAGGGCTTCTTTTTGTTGTTGCTCTTCGTTGTTGTTTTGGTTCTGAGCCTCTCTGCTAGTCTGTTGTGCTTAACGGAGATATTCCTCTTCTTTGAAACTCCCAATCCAGTTTAATATTTCAGATTTAGCTTTCTGCTGTTACTGATCACATGGATGGGCTTTATTAATGTATAGGAGGAAAGAGTGCAGGTTAGAAGTGTCTGTGCCATGAATCATTTCCCTTGTGGTAGCTCAGCAGTGACTCCTGCGTTCCCTATGCCTCTTCAGAGTCTTCTTCTCCCAAATGAGGCTCAGGGCTGCATTCATCCCCCACTGGGGGCAATTGCAGCTACTGTCCACGTGGTAGCCCATCCCTGCTGCTTTGCAAAGGGGAGGCAAGGGTCCATGAGGAAATGATGCCTGCTTTAAATGAGACTCAGATTTTCCTCCAGAAGAGCCCAGTGAGTGATGAATCAGACTCCGAACATCCTGGAACACTAAACACGATGTCACTGTCAGCTCCTCCCAAATCACAGCCATCTCCAGATAATGGCTCAGTCTAGGCTTGGTTCCCCAAACCATCAAAACAGAGACAGGGTACCCAGAGTACAATTTTGCCAAGGAGATTTATTTTCACATTGAATTAGAACATAAATACTGTAAATATCCTCCACTGTGTTAGCCTTCTTTTTTTTTTTTCAGAGCTGTAGTTAATGGGCTAACTTTCTGGCTTGCCACTTTATCAAGTTGATAGAACTGTTTAATGAAACCCATGGGATTGGACAGTTTAGTCTAACAGTCAGTTGCAACCCTTTATGTAAGTAATTTCCAGCAATACTGTATGCATCAAATGTCCAACTTGCCAGTGGTTATCAATATCCATTACACTTTTGGTTGGCTTGAACCATTAATAACCTGTCAGATTAAGCAATTAGGCTGTCTCTGCTTGGCAGAGGAAATTGTTTTCCCCTAACTGATAATATTGGTTTTGTGGTTGTGCAACTACTTGGTCAAAATGATTGGTGCATTCTAGCTGGGAAGTGAGTCTTTATGATAGACAAGGAGCAAGAGCTGAAATTCAAGGGGCTATGAGGGACCTGTAGACAATCTCTGAGAAAATGCCATTCCAGTGTCCTTTATAAAAGTAGCTTAATTATCACTGATGCTCTCTAGTGAGGGATTTCATTTGATGTGTTACCCAGCTGGGACCAAGTATCTCCTTGGAGTGCCAACTAAGCCAGAGTATGCAAGTTTGATTGGAAATGTGAACTATCTTGGATTCTCTAGAATGCACATCAGGGCACTCTTGGGGCTTTGCTATTTTGTACACTTTCAAAAGCAAGATGAAGAAGAGAAAAGAGAGGGGAAAAGTTCAGTGGAAACCATAAACACTCCTCTATGCTGCTGGTTTCTGATCTCTCCTGAATTTTTTGGTCTTGTGATTTTTCATTTCCATTTTCATGTAACAGTACTGGAACACGTTACTTCCCACCTTTATGTCTTTGCACATCTTCGTAACCTCACCTGCTGTGCTCTCCTTTCCCCCTTGACCTGTTTTCATGCAACCATTAATTTGAAGACCTGGCTTGAAAACAGTTCCAGGAAGACCTACCAGACTAACTCAACCCATTCTGATCATGCATTTACTCAAAGTCTTCATATTCCTTTGTCATCATTTCACATTTACTGGTTCATTGCTTTTAGGCTGTTTTAAAATTTCTCATTTTCTGTTTTTGTTTTTCCAAGTTACAAAAGCAATTTGAGGGCAACTTGGAAAAGAGAAAACATGTTTAAGTACAAAGGAGAAAAACAAAAGTCGCCCATAATCCTACTGCCCAAAGATGGCCATTTGGTGTATGTCATTCATTCAGCGAGGATTTACTGAGTCAGGATTTTTTTTGCTCTCTTGTAAGCTTTGGAGATAAAATAGTAAACAAAATGGTCACTGACCTTGTCTCCATGGAACTCAGAATCTAATGAGAATTTTTCCGTCATCACAAATTACAAGCTGTGCTCAGTGCTATGAAGAAAAGGCATACTGTGCTGGGAGAATGTATGGGAGGGGACCGATCCTGGTCTAGACATGAAGGAAGGCTTTCCCGAGGAAGTGGCATTTGAGCTGAAATCTGAAAGGTGATTAAGAAGTAGTTAGGCCAAGGAGGTTTGCAAGATGGGGGAGTGGGGAGAGGAGGGAAGGGTGAGATGGATTCTCTAGATTGTCAGATTAAGCAATTAGGCTGTCTCTGCTTGGCAGAGGATCCTTTCAAGCTGAGGAGAAAGCATGTGGGAAAAGCAAAAATCCAGTGACTAGAAAGAATATGGGATATTCTAGGACAGGGGTTGGCAGACTGGACTTGCTGGAGCATTTCCTGTTTTTGTAAATAAACTTTTATCTGAGGATAGTGCACCCATTCATACACATATTGCCTATGGTTGCTTTTGTGCTAAAACGGCAGAGTTGAATAGTTGCAGTGTTGAATAGTGATGCACTGTAGTGGTTGTTTGTGGGAGGTAAATTCTCTCAGCTTTTGCTTATCTGAAAATTGTTTAATCCCTCCCTCAAAGTTAAATTATAACCTTGCTAGGTAGAGTATTCTTGGTTCGTGGCCCTTCTGCTTCATTGCATTAAATATATCATGCCACTCCCTTCTGGCCTGTAAGGTTTCTGTTTTGAAATCTGATGATAGCCTGATGGGTTTTCTTTTGTATGTGATCTTTTCTCTCTCTCTAGCTGCTTTTAAAAGTCTGTCTTTATCCTTGATCTTTGCCTTTTTAATCATTATACGTCTTGATGTTGTCTTCCTTGGGTCCCTTGTGTTGGGAGATCTGTGCATCGCAATGGCTTGAGAGACTATCTCCTTCCCCAGATTAGGGAAGTTTTCAGCAATTAAACCCTCAATGACACTTTCTATCCCTTTTTCTCTCTCTTCTTCTTCTGTTACCCCTATTATTTGAATATTGTTCCGTTTGGATTGGTCACACAGTTCTCTTAATATTCTTTCATTCTTAGAGATTCTTTTTTTCTCCTTGTGCCTCAGCTTCTTTGTATTCCTCTTCTCTAATTTCTATTCCATTTACCATCTCTTCTACTACATCGAATCTGCTTTTAAATCCCTCCATTGTGTGTTTCATTTCAGATATGGAATTTCTTAATGATTGAATCTCCATCTTAAATTCATTCCTGAGTTCTTGAATATTTTTCTGTACCTCCATAAGCATGTTTATGATTTTTATTTTGAACTCTCTTTCAGGAAGATTGGTGAGTTTAGTTTCATTTGGCTCTTTTTCTGGGGTTTGTGAGATTTTGGTCAGTACCATGTTCTTTTGACGTTTCATATTTCTGTGTGGTGCCCTCTATTGCCCATAAGCTCCAGTCTCTGGAGCTGCTCAGCCCCTAGAGTGAGTTTGGGGGTTCGTAGGGGAGTGGAGCTGGTGCCTGGGGGGAGGAAAGATCTGTTTCCTGACTTACATCTGCCCTGCCTGTCTCCAGTATCACAGCCAGTGGGCCGAACACACAGATGTCAGCCTCTGTGCTTTGCGTCTCTAGCTGTCGTAGTTGAGGCCTCCCTCTGGCTGGCCTGATGCCTAAACAGTGATGGCTGATTTGTAAGCTGGTGCTGTCAGGCCAGGAGGAAGGCTCGGCAGGCTGCGTATCATGGTGGGGTGCCTCAGAGCTGAGTAGCCAGCCAGGAGGATGGAGCACCTGAAGCTCCCCAACTTTCCCAATCTGCTGGGCAGAGCACACCCAGACAACTTCTCTTCTCCCCCATCCCTTCTCCCACGCAGCAAGCTCTGTGCAAAGCCCGTGCCTTCAGCAGTCGTCTAGCTGCTAGGAAGCCTCTCAGACTGCCTGCCTTTCCTTTGTCAGAGTGGCTGAGTGTGGATCCCATTCTCCACAAACGGCCAGCATCTGTCTCTCAAGCACTCTGCCTGTCCCAGCTCCCCATCCACCAGAACACCACACAATGTAGATTTCTGCTTGCAAAGCAGATCTCCAGGGCTAGGTGTTCAGCAGTCCCAGGGTTCCACCCTCTCCCCCTCTCCTTTTCCTTTCCTCCTGCCAGTGAGCTGGGGTGGGGGAAGGGCTTGGGTCCCACAGGATCAAGGCTTTTGTATGGTACCCTGTTTTGTGAGGTCTGCTCTGTTTGTGAGGTCTGTATGCAGTCTGGTTCAGCCTTCTTTCCTGTTGCTGTTTTGTTAGTTGTATTAACTATATTTTCACACTATCTGTGGTTTTGGGAGTTCTCTGTCTCACCTCTCATGCCATTGTCTTTACTCTACCCTGCCTATACATTTTATTTATGGCATTTGGACAGAATTTGTAAATGTTAATTTAGTTAACAAGTCAATTTTTTCCTTTAGATTTTCTGCCCTTGGGCTTATTTTTGGAAAGACTTTCTCCATGCTGAAATTATATAACATGCATATATTATCTACTATATAGTTTTAAACTAGTTTTCTTATATTTTAATCTTTAATCTATTTGGAATTTATTTTGGTAGTGGCATGAGATAGAGATTTAATACATTTTTAAAAGGGGGAAAATCTTTTTTTAGGGGAGAAGAAGAAATATTTCTTACAAAAATTGGGAACTCTTTGATTAGAAACCCCAAACATTATATTTGTAAGAATCGTTCTTGGATGAGATACAGACATTGAGACATTCCAAAACCAAATAAGTCTGCTTATTTTAGAACAGAATTATTCTATGTATATATTTTTAAAAATCACTGCCCCACTTTAAAGTTGATATCTTCAAACCACTTCTACTTCTAAACATCTGCTACCTCAAAGCCTCAAGCCTAATTGTTACATCAAGAAGGATTCTTTCAAATTACTATTTGTGTGTGGGAAGGGTTTATGTCACCTTTTGCTCTTTTATCTTTTGTCAATATGAGGTGTACATTTCTAAATACAACTGCATTTGGCTTTTTTTTAATATAATTTATTTTGGTATCATTAATCTACAATTACATGTGCAATATCATGGTTATTAAACTACCCCTTCATCAGGTCCCCCCCACCAACCCCACCACAGTCACTGTCCATCAGCGTAGTGAGATGCCACAGAATCACCACTTGTCCTCTCTGAGTTGCACAGCCCACCCCGTGCCCCCCCAACATTACATCTGCTAATTGTAATGCCCCTTTTTCCCTCTTATCCTTCCCTTCCCACCCATCTTCCCCAGTCCCTTTCCCTTTGGTAACTATTACTCCGTTCTTGGGTTCTGTGAGTCTGCTGCTGTTTTGTTCCTTCAGTTTTTTTCTTTGTTCTTATACTCCACGTATGAGTGAAATCGTTTGATTCTTGTCTTTTTCGGCTTGGCTTATTTCACTGAGCATAACACACTCCAGCTCCATCCATGCTGTTGCAAACGGCAGGACCTGTTCTCCTATGGCTGAACAACATTCCACTGTGCATATGCACCACATCCTCTCCATCCACAAATCTACTGATGGACACCCAGGCTGCCTCCATCTCTTGGCTACTGCAAACAGTGCTGCAATAAACATAGGGGTGCATCTGTCTCCCCCAAACTGGGCTGCTGCACTCCTAGGGCAAACTCCCAGGAGTGGAATTCCTGGGCCAAATGGCACTTCTATTTTGAGTTCTTTGAGGAACCTCCACACTGCCCTCCACAATGGCTGAACCAATCCGCAGTCCCACCAGCAGTGTAGGAGGGTTCCCTTTTCTCCACATCCTCGCCAACATTTGTTGTTGTTTGTGTTTTGGATGTTGGCCATCCTCACTGGTGTGAGGTGATGTCTCACTGTGGTCTCAATCTGCAGTTCTCCGATGATTAGCGATGTGGAGCATCCCTTCATGTGCCTGTTGGCCATCCGAATTTCTTCTCCAGAGAAGTGTCTATTCATGTCCTCTGCCCATTTCTTAATTGGATTATTTGCTTTTTGTTTGTTAAGGTACGTGAGTTCTTTATATATTTTGGATGTCAACCCCTTATCAGATACGTCATTTATGAATATATTCTCCCATACTGTAGGATGTCTTCCTATTCTACTGATGGTGTCCTTTGCTGTACAGAAGCTTTTCAGCTTGATATAGTCTCACTTGTTCATTTTTGCCCCCGTTTCCCTTGCCCGGGGAGATATGTTCATGAAGAAGTCGCTCATGTTTATGTCCAAGAGATTTTTGCCTGTTTTTTTCTAAGAGTTTTATGGTTTCATGACTTACATTCAGGTCTTTGATCCGCCTTGAGTTTACCTTTGTGTATGGGGCTAGACAGTAGTCCAGTTTCATTCTCTTACATGTAGCTATCCAGTTTTTCCAACACCAGCTGCTGAAGACGCTGTCATCTCCCCATTGTATATCCAAGGCTCCTTTATCAAATATTAATTGACTGTATATGTTTGGGTTTATGTTTGGATTTTCTATTCTGTTCCACTGGTCTGTGGGTCTGTTTTTGTGCCAGTACCAAATTGTCTTGGTTACTGTGGCTTTGTAGTAGAGCTTGAAGTCAGGGAGCGTAATTCCCCCTGTTTTATTCCTCCTTCTCAGGATTGCTTTGGCTGTTCAGGGTCTTTTGTGGTTCCATATGAATTTTAGAATTATTTGTTCAAGTTCATTGAAGAAAGCTGTTGGTAGTTTGATAGGGATTGCATTGAATCTGTAGATTGCTTTAGGTAATATAGCCAATTTGACAATATTTATTCTTCCTAGCCAAGAGCATGGGATGAATTTCCATTTGTTAGTGTCCTCTTTAATTTCTCTTAGGAGTGTCTTGTAGTTTTCAGAGTACAGGTCTTTCACTTCCTTCGTTAGGTTTATTCCTAGGTATTTTATTCTTTTTGATGCAATTGTGAATGGAATAGTTTTTCTGATTTCTCTTTCTGTTAGTTCATCGTTAGTGTACAGGAAAACAACAGATTTCTGTGTGTTAATTTTGTATTCTGCAACTTTGCTGAATTCAGATATTAGTTCTAGTAGTTTTGGAATGGACTCTTTAGGGTTTTTTATGTACAGTATCATGTCATCTGCAAATAGTGACAATTTGACTTCTTCTTTACCAATCTGGATGCCTTGTATTTCTTTGTTTTGTCTGATTGCCATGGCTAGGACCTCCAGTGCTATGTTGAATAACAGTGGAGAGAGTGGGCATCCCTGTCTTGTTCCCGATCTCAGATGAAAAGCTTTCAGTGCCTTGCCTTTAAGTATGATGTTAGCTGTGGATTTGTCATATATGACCTTTATGATGTTGAGGTACTTGCCCTCTATACCCATTTTGTTGAGAGTTTTAATCATGAATGGATGCTGAATTTTGTCAAATGCTTTTTCAGCATCTATGGAAATGATCATGTGGTTTTTGTTCTTCTTTTTGTTGATGTGGTGGATGATGTTGATGGATTTTCGAATGTTGTACCATCCTTGCATCCCTGGGATGAATCCCCCTTGATCTTGGTGTATGATCCTCTTGATGTATTTTTGTATTCAGTTTGCTAATATTTTGTTGAGTATTTTTGCATCTACGTTCATCAGGGATATTGGTCTGTAATTTTCTTTTTTGGTGAGGTCTTTGCCCGGTTTTGGTATTAGAGTGATGCTGGCTTCATAGAATGAGTTTGGAAGTATTCCCTCCTCTTCTATTTTTTGGAAAACTTTAAGGAGAATGGGTGTTATTTCTTCTCTATGTCTGGTAGAATTCAGAGGTGAATCCATCTGGTCCGGGGGTTTTGTTCTTGGGTAGTTTTTGATTACCGATTCAATTTCGTTGCTGGTGATTGGTCTGTTTAGTTTTTCTGTTTCTTGCTTGGTCAGTCTTGGAAGGTTGTATTTTTCTAAGAAGTTGTCCATTTCTTCTATGTTTTCCAGCTTGTTAGCATATAGATTCTCATAATATTCTCTTATAATTCTTTGTATTTCTGTGGGGTCCATCGTTATTTTCCTTTCTCATTTCTGATTCTGTTTATGTGTGTAGATTCTCTTTTTCTCTTAATGAGTCTGGCTAGGGGTTTATCTATTTTGTTTATTTTTTCAAAGAACCAGCTCTTGGTTTCATTGTTTTTTTCTATTGTTTTATTCTTCTCAATTTTATTTATTTCTTCTCTAATCTTTATTATGTCCCTCCTTCTGGTGACTTTGGGCCTCATTTGTTCTTCTTTTTCCAATTTCAGTAATTGTGTCTTTAGACTATTCATTTGGGAATGTTCTTCCTTCTTTAAATAGGCCTGGGTTGCAATATACTTTCCTCTTAGAACTGCCTTTGCTGTGTCCCACAGAAGTTGTGACTTTGTGTTGTTGTTGTCATTAGTCTCCATATATTCTTTGATTTCTGTTTTGATTTGGTCGTTAACACATTGATTAATTAGGAGAATGTTGTTAAGTCTCCATGCATTTGTGAGCCTTTTTGATTTCTTTCTAAAATTTATTTCTAGTTTTATACCTTGGTGATCTGAGAAGTTGGTTGGTAGGATTTCAATATTTTGAAATTACTGAGGTTCTTTTTGTGGCCTAGTATGTGGTCTATTCTGGAAAATGTTCCATGTGCACTTGAGAAGAATGTGTATCCTGTTGCTTTTGGGTGTAGAGTTCTGTATATGCCTGTTAGGTCCATCTGTTCTAGTGTGTTGTTCAGTGCCTCTGTGTCTTTACTTATTTTCTGTCTGGTTGATCTGTCCTCTGGAGTGAGTGGTGTGTTGAAGTCTCCTAAAATGAATGCATTGCTGTCTATTTCCTCCTTTAATTCTTTTAGTATTTGTTTCACATATGCTGGCACTCCTGTGTTGGGTGCATATATATTTATAATGGTTATATCTTCTTGTTGGACTGACCCCTTTATCATTATGTAATGTCCTTCTTTATCTCTTGCTACTTTCTTCCTTTTGAAGTCTATTTTTTCTGATGCAAGTACTGCAACACCTGCTTTTTTCTCTTTGTTATTTGCATGAAATATCTTTTTCCATCCCTTCACTTTTAATCTGAGGATATCTTTGCGTTTGAGGTGAGTTTCTTGTAGGCAGCATATAGATGGGTCTTGCTTTTTTATCCATTCTGTTACTCTGTGTCTTTTGATTGGTGCATTCAATCCATTTACGTTTAGGGTGATTATCGAAAGATATGTACTTATTGCCATTGCTGGCTTTAGATTCGTGGTTACCAAGGTTCAAGGGTTGCTTCTTTACTATCTAACAATCTAACTTAACTTTCTTGTTAAGTCATTGTAAACACAGTCTGATGTTTCTTTATTTCTCTCCCTTCTTATTCCTCCTCCTCCATTCTTTCTATAATAGGTGTTTTGTTCTTTGCCTTTAGTTAGTATTTGGATGGTCTGCTTTCTTTGCTATGATTTTATTTTCTCTGGTGACATCTTTTTAGCCTTAGGTGTGCTTCCCTCTAGAGCAGTCCATTTAAGATATCCTGTAGTGGTGGTTTATGAGAGGCAAACTCTCAACTTTTGTTTGTCTGGAAATTGTTTAATCCCTCCATCATATTTAAATGATAATCGTGCTGGATACAATATTCTTGGTTCGAGGCCCTTCTGTTTCATAACGTTAAATATATCATGCCATTCTCTTCTGGCCTGTAAGATTTCTGTTGAGAAGTCTGATGATAGTCTGATGGGTTTTCCTTTGTAGGTGATCTTTTTTCTCTCTAGCTGCCTTTAATACCCTGTCTTTATCTTTGATCTTTGCCATCTTAATTATTATGTCTTGGTGTTGTCTTCCTTGGGTCCCTTGTGTTGGGAGATCTATGAGCTTCGGTGGACTGCGAGACTACTTCCTTCCCCAGCGAGGGAAAGTTTTCAGCCATTATTTCTTCAAAGACACTTTCTATCCCTTTTTCTCTCTCTTCTTCCTCTGGTACTCCTATAATGCGAATATTGTTCCGTTTGAATTGGTCACACAGTTCTCTTAATATTCTTTCATTCCTAGATATCCTTTTATCTCTCTCTGCCTCAGCTTCTCTGTATTCCTGTTCTCTGATTTCTATTCCATTAACAGTCTCTTGCATCTCATCCTGTCTGCTGTTAAGCCCGTCGATTGCTTGTCTCATTTCTGCATTGTCTTTCCTCACTTCCCTCACTTCCTCCCTCAGCTCTTGCACATTTCTCTGTAGGTCCATCAGCATGGTTGTGACTTTTATTCTGAATTCTTTTTCAGGAAGACTGTGCATTTCCATCCCTTCAGACTCCCTCTCTGGGGTTGTCTGGTTGATTTTGGTCTGAACCATATTCCTCTGTCTTTTCATGGCTATAGAAGTGGTTGCTGGTAGTTGCCACGTATGTCAGCTGGGCTCTTTAAGACTTTAAAAAGAGAAAAAAAAAGAAAGAAAGAAAGAAAGAGAAGGAAAAGAAAAAACAAAAAAGAGAACAAAACAAAACCAAAGAACAAAAAACAAAACAAAACAAAAAAAATGCCCACCGGGAGTAGATTCTGTGGGGATGCTGTAGGTGGCGCTGTTGCCCCACTATTCCGCAGCCATGGCCGCGCTGCTACTCAGGGCCCTTTGTAGCTCTGGCCAGGGTGGGAACGAATGGGAGGCTGTTGATCTCAGTGAGAAGTGTAAGTACCGCCACACTTCCCCAGTCGCCAGCTAATATGTCAAAAACTCCCCAGGACTCCCAGCCTGCTGGGCTGAGTGTGCCAGGGTGATCCGGCTCCTCCACTGGGCTCCTGTCTTTTGAAGACCACTGAAGAAAGCGCTCGCTTTTTTTTTTCCTTCCCGGGAGCCAGCTGCAAGCACCCTGGCG
>JAVSCE010000428.1:0-110811 GCA_032199065.1 Smutsia gigantea
CATTATATACTTATTAGCATACTAAAAATCATCCCCTTGGCAGCATGACAGTTCTGAGGAAGACCGTCTAAGGAAAAAAAGAGGGTGTCACCCTATTTTCCCAGAAATCCCCTACCTTTTCTGAGAAAACCCCACCTAGCCTGATGAATATTCCATCCCATCTTAAACTCCAGATATAAGACCACCCAACCCAATCCCCACCATGCTGCTCATCTCTGGAGGATGCCTGCACTCCCTTCTAGAGTGTGTACTCTGCTTTTTTAAACTTCTCTTTTCTTGTACCTGCTCATGAATTCTTTCTTGATTAGAGTCAAGAACCCTCCCACCGGTTGTGGTCTCATCTAGTGTGCAGGGAGATCTCCATGGTTTGGATTGTTGACAACACTATGAAGTACTTTTCATGATTGGCTTATCTAATCTTTACTACACTGGAAAAGGCAATATCATAATTTCTGTTGGGGAGGAAGATATTTCCTCTACCCTTCGAGGTTCTTCTAGCTGGCTTAAGAATCAAATTGACATAAGACAGATTAACAGGAGAAAAAACCAAAATGTAATTACCTACCTATGGGGAAGCCTAAACATGGGTTCCAAAGACAGTCAAGGAGAATGAGGTATGCATGTCATCATGAATTAAGGAGAAAGGCGTAGGGGTGTGAGACTTCAAAGAAAAAGGAAAGTAATGTGATGAGTAAAAATGTGTGATAAAACACTCGTTGGGGCAGCACAGAAACTAGGGAGCACAGAAATTTTAACAGATGTAGCCACATCCCTCCCTGTCTACCACATCTAGTTCACATTATAGTATAGCTATCTGTGGTGATAGATCTCCTCCTAGAGTAGTACCTCTATCTAAATTATTTTTACGCAGTTGTGGGGGTGGTGGGGGAAGGTCAAAGGATCCTCCTGAGTCTTTCGGGCCTTGCTGGTTTTTCAACTCAAAATAATCCGCAGGTCACAGTGGTACATCTTGGGGCAGCCTGCCCTCGGTCCCTACATTCCCCTTTATAAAAAAGGAAACTGAAATGCCTATCTCCATGGGCACCAAGGTTCTTTCCTAATGTCCAAAGCAGAGAGTTCAGCAAACTGTCTGGATTTGGTTAACTAAAGTTCAAAACAAGATTGACAAGCATCTCTCTCCAGGCTCGTTTAAGCAAACGGAAGCTGACTTGTCCGCAGGCGGAGCCCAGACTGAATGCGGCTCAGCAGAACTGGGGAGAGGGAAGTGACCGGTAGGCCTGGAGCCGCAGCTGTAACCAGAAGAACCTCAGGGTATCGGCATGCAGGGCGAGGCCTGGAGGACGAGTGCTCAGGCCAGGGGCGGGGCTGGGCGAAGGGGGCAGGACCACCATCCTCCAGTGAAAGGCCTCCCAGAGTACTTTGTCCTACGTTGCAGCCCGTAGAGGCTCCGAGTTGCCGCCCCTTCCCGGGGAGTGGTGGAGAGTCCGTCATGTGACGAGCTCGGTACCAGGCAGGTTGTGGGAGGCGCAGGGGTTTGACATAAACCAACGGCGACGGCGCCGCTGCAGGCGCTATGGCCGAGGCGGTGAGACCGCCGCGCCGCGCCAAGGCAAAGGCCTCCCGGACCAAAACTAAGGTGAGGATCCCCTGCCACCCTCCCAAGACCCAGGTGACTGTGCTGTCTCTCCTTTCCTCTCTTGGACCTCAGCAGCGACTCTACGCATCCCCTGAGTCCTCCGCATATTCTGCCCACACCGCCCAGGATTTGATTCCACCGTCCCTTGACACCAGCACTGTTTCTCTGTTCTCCACACTCCCCTGCCAGACTTTGTCAGGAGCCCTTAGTTTCTTTTTCCTCCTCAGACCTTACCGGGCTCTCCCTTCCCAGCTTCCCAGCCTTGCCCTTTTTTTCTTTTATAGCCTGGAAACATTTCAGTCCCTCTCATGCGTGAGAAGAGAGGAGGAGACCTCTGCTCTAGGCGGAGAATGTATCCTTGGGCAGAGCTTTTTGGATAGCGAGGAAGTAGACTGACTGTAGTGATGTGCCTTTTTCCTTTTAAAATTCAAAGTGATAATGGTGCTACTCTTGTTTATTTGTCATTATTCTGGTCGTTTAGGATGTGGCACGAATGTCCAGAGATTGAAACAGGGCGGGAAGCACACAGTAGGGATGGATTTGAATTTTCTGGGTTTCCTTTGTCAGTTTGTTTTATTTTTGGGTGCAGTTTTTTTTCTCTCCTACGTATTTTTTGAAATGACATTCATTTTGTAGTGAGCTGATTTAATGGTGCCCATGGATGGCTGGACCTAGGTAATTTTGGCTACCTGAAACTGGACTTAACATTAGGGAATTAAGGAGGATAATACTACAGTTAGTGGAAATTTCTTTTCCTGTAAGTGGGTGATATTCCAGAGCAGGTGTAACTCAAAAATGTCACCCAAATACGATTTTCTGATGGGAACGAGGTTTTGACAGGAGAGCAGTATTCCAAGGTAGGGTACTTAATGAACTGTAAATGATTTACATGGCTCTCTCTCATTATGCTTTTTTAAGAAGGCTCTAATGGAGTTCTGCACATCAGCGTACTCAGGTCCGTGAGGAGTTATTCTTTGGGGGAGAAAGTCATTTTGCTACCTAATTTCATGAACATTTTTAAGAGAAGAAATTTTGCATTGTATTGGTTGGTAAAGAACTGTCTAGACAAGGGAGAAAAAAAAGCCATTGGTCAACCATGCATAAATTCCTTGAACCTAGGATATAGCGGTACATGACATATAAACATCAGTCATATGTAGAGAGCAGAATCTTAAGTCTTAATTTCCAGGGTTTTTAAAAAATCATTTCATGGAAGTAAGGCTTAGAGAAGTTAAATGATAAGCTCAAAGTCATGCAGTTAGACAACTCAAGTTAAAGCCAAAAATGTCAATGCAATAACTTAATAATTACTTCCCATGTCTGTACGTCTCTGTCTAGTGATAGAATGTTATTTAAAAGTACTTAAAATCATTCAGTTAAAAGTATTCTCTATAAGTTACTTTGTTTAAAACAGGGTTTCTAGAGTAAACTAAAAAGCTTTAAGATTTAAAATCTGTCAGGAAAAACCAATTACTAATTTTGTCGACACATTTTGGGCAACTTTCCTGCACAAACCTGTTAGTCTGTTAAAATTTGTGCAGAGGCCTTCATTCTAGAGCTGTTTGGTCAAAATGGAAATCCTGGACACATACTTTTTTTTCACTCTCCAAATCAGTCACTAAATCTTACCAGTTGTATTTTCTCTATATTCTTTTGATTCTGCCTATTTCTGTCCATCCTAAGCACCACCACCATCCTCCAAGGAAGAGTTCTTGGATTTCTGTTAAACTGGCTCTTCAGTCCATTCTTGCCCATTTCTCTAAACTAAACCTGGGTTGACATTTTAAAAACAGGAAACAACCTGCTAACTCCTCTCCTTAAAACCTTTCAAAGGTTTCCTGTTGCCCAGAAACTGGAGTCCAAAGTTCTTAGGATGACTCTGGGTCCTAAACAGTCTGGCTTGTGTCTTTCTCCTCAGCCTTGGGTTTGCCTTACCATCTTTTTTGATTCTCAGCCATGTAAGTCGTTTCCTGCTTCAGGGCCTTTGCACATGCTGCTTCCTCTGCTCTGTCACCACTTCTTGCCTCTTTTCACCTCACTAGCTGCTGCTCATTCATGATTTCTCTACTTAAACAATACTTGCTTAGAGAAGCTTTCCCTCATCACTGTCTCCAACCTGGCACCCTCAGGTTCCTGACTCCTCTGTGGCCCTCTGCACCCCTTTGTGTCACTCACCTCACTTTTTACTTTATCAATATCTCTCTTCTCCCTTCAACTCTACTTAGGGCGGGAGGGACCTGTCTTGTTCCCAGTATCCCAGTTCCCAGTTATCTGTAGACACTTGATAGTGTTTGTTGAATGAAGGAGTAGATGCCAGTGTTGAAGAATATTTCCAAGCTTTGTCACTCCGAAGAATTTACTGTAGTAAATTTCCTCCAACTAGTCTGAGAAAACAAATGAAAAAAGTCCACAGCACCTCATACGTGTCAATGTAGAAAAATTACTTCTTCTTTTAGAGTAAATAGATTTGTTTATTAGTACTGGCTGTGGTTTGGCCATGATGATGAAGTCCTACATTAATGGAACCTTTACCATCTGTGGAATAATTTGGCATCTGTTTACAGAGCCATAAAGTAGTTTTAAGGCTCAGTTCAGGAAGCGAGGAGTGTCACGTGCTGTTGCCTTCAGATTGTTTGGCTTCTGGATTTTACCCAGTAGCTGACCTACATTCTTCAGTGTTAATCATCTGGTAAATGACCTCACATTATTAGGTTGTGGTTATCACCTGATTCCTAAGAGATAGTCCTAATAGTGTTTTCATTCTTTTAGTATCATCTTCCACTAAAATATCCCAACCTCAGAAGACCTTGGCTTTGTTGATCTTGATAGATTCTGGATTAAGAGTAGTCGATTTTTAGATTTGGATTTAGTCTGCAGAAGCACTGTATTTTACAGTCATGAAAAATATTTCTAAGTCAGAATGTTCAGATGTTCAGAAGTTCTAAATTCAGAATGCTAGTAACTTACTTATAGAAAGAGGGTATGGTAATTGCTAAGGACAGACTGAGGTGTGTCCCAGAAAGCCGATAACAGAAACTGATAACCGAAAGTGTGAGGCTGATAATAGGAAGACGTTTAAATCCCCAGCCCCTCTTGCTCCTCACCCTAGGTGATTGAGCCCCTCCCTCCCATGAGTAGTTACAGAAGTGAAGTTAGGGGATGCTGTATGTTACTGTTTATCTTCTGTGTCACCTAAGGTCCATTTATTTGTTGAATGTACACTCACCAGTCACAGAGAACCTGGTCTTAATGGAGCTTACATTCTAGAGGGAGAAGACAAAACCCCATAAAAGTAAATATAATTATACGTTAGAAGATGATAAATGCTTTGGAAAAAAGAACAAGAACAGGGTAAGGAGTTAGGGAGTACTGGTGAGAGAATGGGAGGGGTAACACTTTAAAATAAGCAGTCAAGGTCGTCCTTATTGAAGGTGACATTAGTAAGGATATGAAAGAGGTGAGGTAGTTAGGCACGTGGATATTGGGGAGAGATGTTTCAGGCAGAGGGGACAGCTGGGGCAAATGCTCTGAGGTAGTGGCAGGCCTGTCCTGCCCTAGGAACTGCAAGGAGACAGTCAGGTTAGGGTGGAGTGAGTGAGGAGAGAGTAGTTGCGATGAAGTCAGAAAGATAACACAGGGCCAGGTCATGTAGGGGCTCACAGGACATTGTAAGGACTTCTACTATCAGTAAATATGTAACCACCTTAGGGTTTTATGCAGAGGAGTGATATGATCTGAGTTATGCTTTGCAGGATCACTGTGTTTAGTTTGTGGAGAACAGACAGTAAGGGAGCAAGAGTAGGAGCAGAGAGCCTATCTAAGCCGATTGCAGTAATCCAGACAAGAGGTAATGGTTGCTTAGGTCAGAGTTGGAAAGCGAAGTGGTGAGGAGTGTTTGAAGTCTGAGAGTTTCTGAAGGTAACAAGAGCCAAGAAGATTTGCCCATGGTTTGGATGTGGGATATGCGGGAGAGCAGTCAAGGAATGACTCTGGGATGGAGGAGACAGTGGGTGGAACAGGTTTTGTGGGTAGATCAGGAGTTCAGTTTGTGATATGCTAGTTTTGAAATAAACGTCTATTAGATATCCAAATGGAGATTGTTGGATATGTGAATCTAGAGTTTCAGAGGGAGCTCCAGCCTGTAGACAAAGATTTGTGAGTCATTAGCATACGGATAGTTATTTAAAGCCAGAGACTGAATTAAGTCACTTTGGGAAGGAGTGTCTTATAAAAAGGTGACAAGAACAGAACCCAGGAGCATTCCAATTTTAAGAATTTTGGGAGAAAAGGAAGAACCAACAGAAGAGTTTGAGGTGCCATCAGGGCTCTTAACTGAGAGTGGAGGGCCCTGGAAGCTGAGCGAAAAAAGTGTATGAGGGAAGGAAGAGATCAAACATACAAAATGTTGCTGATATGTGAAGTAAGATTAAGAGCAACACAAAAGAAATGGCAGCCAAGAGGAGATGTATTCATAGGAAAATGTACAATACCCAGCCTTCTTCCGAAGCTTCTTCACTTGCAGAGCACTCTTATATATCCCAAGGAGAACTAATTGCCCCGAGAGCTCTGGAGCTGATATTGGACCCATATGTCCAGTGCCTTCTTATCTGTTCTGTGCCAGGCATTCTGCTCAGTGCTGTGGATACAGACTTAATGATAAACAGACCCTGCCTTTAAAATAATCCCATAAAAGTGTTCTTAAAAGAAAAAACATTTTTTTTCTGATTATAAAAGAGCTTATTGCTTACAAAAAATACTTATGAGTGTACACTCACACACACAGATAAATACAGCCCAGAAATGAAATGAAGCCTTACTTCATTTCCTGGAGATAACTGTCAGGAGCAGTCTGCTGTGTGTTCTTTAGTTTTTCCTCCATGCATACACTAACACTCCAGGGCATATTTAATGTACAGTTAAGTATGTTGTGCTAATGTTTATTTACAGTTCTTCCATTTTTTAATATTTATTTTGGTATCATTAATCTACAATTACATTGCAATATTATGGTTATTAAACGACCCCTTCATAAGGTCCCCCCCACCAACCCCATTAGAGTCACTGTCCATCAGCGTAGTGAGATGCTATAAAATCACTACTTGTCTTCTTTGAGTTGTACAGCCCTCCCCGTGCCCCCCAAATATTACGTCTGCTAATCGTAATGCCCCTTTTCCCTCTTCTCCCTCCCTTCCCACCCATTTTCCCCAGTCCCTTTCCCTTTGGTAACTATTAGTCCGTTCTTGGGTTCTGTGAGTCTGCTGCTGTTTTGTTCCTTCAGTATTTTTTCTTTGTTCTTATACTCCACATATGAGTGAAATCATTTGATACTTGTCTTTTTCGGCTTGGCTTATTTCACTGAGCATAATACCCTCTAGCTCCATCCATGTTGTTGCAAATGGTAGGATTTGTTTTCTTCTTATGGCTGAATAATATTCCATTGTGTATATGTACCACATCTTCTTTATCCATTGATCTACTGAAGGACACTTAGGTTGCTTCCATTTCTTGGCTATTGTAAATAGTGCTGCAATAAACATAGGGGTGCATCTGTCTTTTTCAAATTAGGCTGCTGCATTCTTAGGGTAAATTCCTAGGAGTGGAATTCCTGGGTGAAATGGTATTTCTATTTTGAGTTTTTTGAGGAACCTCCATACTGCTTTCCACAATGGTTGAACTAATTTGCAGTCCCACCAGCAGTGTAGGAGGGTTCCCTTTTCTCCACATCCTCGCCAACATTTGTTGTTGTTTGTTTGGATGTTGGCCATCCTCACTGGTGTGAGGTGATATCTCATTGTGGTTTTAATCTGCATTTCTCTGATGATTAGCGATGTGGAGCATCTTTTCATGTGCCTGTTGGCCATCTAAATTTCTTCTTTAGAGAAGTGTTTATTCATGTCCCCTGCCCATTTCTTAATTGGATTTTTTGCTTTTTGTTTGTTGAGGTGCGTGAGTTCTTTATATATTTTGGATGTCAACCCTTTATCAGATAACGTCATTTATGAATATATTCTCCCATACTGTAGGATGTCTTTTTGTTCTACTGATGGTGTCCTTTGCTGTACAGAAGCTTTTCAGCTTGATATAGTCCCACTTGTTCATTTTTGCTTTTGTTTCCCTTACCTGGGGAGATATGTTCATGAAGAAGTCGCTCATGTTTATGTCCAAGAGGTTTTTGCCTATGTTTTTTTCTAAGAGTTTTATGGTTTCATGACTTACATTCAGGTCTTTGATCCACCTTGAGTTTACCTTTGTGTGTGGGGTTAGACAGTAGTCCAGTTTCATTCTCTTACATGTAGCTGTCCAGTTTTTCCAACATCAGGTGCTGCAGAGGCTGTCATCTCCCCAATGTATATGCAAGGATCCCTTATCAAATATTAATTGACTGTATATGTTCGGGTTGATGTTTGGATTTTCTATTCTATTCCACTGGTCTGTGGGTCTGTTTTTGTGCCAATACCAAATTGTCTTGATTACTGTGGCTTTGGAATAGGCTTGAAGTCAGGGAGCGTAATTCCCCCTGTTTTATTCCTCCTTCTCAGGATTGCTTTGGCTATTCGGGGTCTTTGGTGGTTCCATATGAATGTTAGAGTTATTTGTTCCAGTTCATTGAAGAAAGCTGTTGGTAGTTTGATAGCGATTGCATTGAATCTATAGATTGCTTTAGGTAGTATAGCCATTTTGACAATATTTATTCTTCCTAGCCAAGACCATGGAATGCATTTCCATTTGTTAGTGTCCTCTTTAATTTCTCTTAGGAGTGTCTTGTAGTTTTCAGAGTACAGGTCTTTCACTTCCTTCGTTAGGTTTATTCCTAGGTATTTTATTCTTTTTGATGTAATTGTGAATGGAATTGTTTTTCTGATTTCTCTTTCTGTTAGTTCATCGTTAGTGTATAGGAAAGCAACAGATTTCTGTGTGTTAATTTTGTATCCTGCAACTTTGCTGAATTCAAATATTAGTTCTAGTATTTTTGGAGTGGAGTCTTTAGGATTTTTTATGTACAGTATCGTATCATCTGCAAATAGTGACAATTTGACTTCTTCTTTACCAATCTGGATGCCTTGTATGTCTTTGTTTTGTCTGATTGCGGTGGCTAGGACCTCCAGTACTATGTTGAATAACAGTGGAGAGAGTGGGCATCCCTGTCTTGTTCCCGATCTTAGATGAAAAGCTTTTAGCTTCTTGCTGTTAAGTATGATGTTAGCTGTGGGTTTGTCATATATGGCCTTTATGATGTTGAGGTACATGCCGTCTATACCCATTTTGTTGAGAGTTTTAATCATGAATGGATCTTGAATTTTGTCAAATGCTTTTTCAGCATCTATGGAGATGATCATGTGGTTTTTGTTCTTCTTTTTATTGATGTGGTGGATGATGTTGATGGATTTTCGAATGTTGTACCATCCTTGTATCCCTGGGATGAATCCTACTTGATCATGGTGTATAATCCTCTTGATGTATAATCCTCTTGATGTATTTTTGATTTCAGTTTGCTAATATTTTGTTGAGTATTTTTGCATCTACGTTCATCCCGGATATTGGTCTGTAATTTTCTTTTTTGGTGAGGTCTTTGCCCGGTTTTGGTATTAGAGTGATGCTGGCTTCATAGAATGAGTTTGGAAGTATTCCCTCCTCTTCTATTTTTTGGAAAACTTTAAGGAGAATCGGTGTTATTTCTTCTCTATATGTCTGGTAGAATTCAGAGGTGAATCCATCAGGCCCAGGGGTTTTGTTCTTGGGTAGTTTTTTGATTACCAATTCGATTTCGTCGCTGGTGATTGGTCTGTTTAGTTTTTCTGTTTCTTGCTTGGTCAGTCTTGGAAGGTTGTATTTTTCTAAGAAGTTGTCCATTTCTTCTATGTTTTCCAGCTTGCTAGCATATAGATTCTCATAATATTCTCTTATAATTCTTTGTATTTCTGTGGGTTCCGTCGTGATTTTTCCTTTCTCATTTCTGATTGTGTTTATGTGTGTAGATTCTCTTTTTCTCTTTATGAGTCTGGCTAGGGGTTTATCTATTTTGTTTATTTTTTCAGAGAACCAGCTCTTGGTTTTAATTGATTTTTTTCTATTGTTTTATTCTTCTCAATTTTATTTATTTCTTCTCTGATCTTTATTATGTCCCTCCTTCTGGTGATTTTGGGCCTCATTTGTTCTTCTTTTTCCAATTTCAGTAATTGTGTCTTTAGACTATTCATTTGGGAATGTTCTTCCTTCTTTAAATAGGCCTGGATTGCAATATACTTTCCTCTTAGAACTGCCTTTGCTGCGTCCCACAGAAGTTGTGGCTTTGTGTTGTTGTTGTCATTAGTCTCCATATATTCTTTGTTTTCTGTTTTGATTTGGTCGTTAACCCATTGATTAATTAGGAGAATGTTGTTAAGTCTCCATGTATTTGTGAGCCTTTTTGATTTCTTTCTAAAATTTATTTCTAGTTTTATACCTTGTGATCTGAGAAGTTGGTTGGTAGGATTTCAATATTTTTGAATTTACTGAGGTTCTTTTTGTGACCTAGTATGTGGTCTATTCTGGAAAATGTTCCATGTGCACTTGAGAAGAATGTGTATCCTGCTGCTTTTGGGTGTAGAGTTCTGTAGATGTCTGTTAGGTCTATCTATTCTAGTGTGTTGTTCAGTGCCTGTGTGTCTTTACTTATTTTCTGTCTGGTGTATCTTTCCTTTGGAATGAGTGGTGAGTTGAAGTCTCCTAAAATGAATGCATTGGTGTCTATTTCCTCCTTTAATTCTGTTAGTATTTGTTTTACATACGCTGCCGCTCCTGTGTTGGGTGCATATATATTTATAATGGTTATATCTTCTTGTCAGACTGACCCCTTTATCATTATCCAATGTCCTTCTTTATCTCTTGCTACTTTCTTCGTTTTGAAGTCTATTTTGTCTGATACAAGTACTGCAACACTTGCTTTTTTCTCCTTGTTGTTTGCATGAAATATCTTTTTCCATCCCTTCACTTTTAGTCTGTGTATATCTTTGGATTTGAGGTGAGTCTCTTGTAAGCAGCATATAGATGGGTCTTGCTTTTTTATCCATTCTGTTACTCTGTGTCTTTTGATTGGTGCATTCAGTCCATTTACATTTAGGGTGATTATTGATAGGTATGTACTTATTGCCATTGCCGGCTTTAGATTCGTGGTTACCAAGGGTTCAAGGGTTGCTTCTTTACTATCTAACAATCTAACTTAACTTTCTTGTTAAGTTATTGTAAACACAGTCTGATGTTTCTTTATTTCTCTCCCTTCTTATTCCTCCTCCTCCATTCTTTCTATAATAGGTGTTTTATTCTTTGCCTTTAGTTAGTATTTGGATGGTCTGCTTTCTTTGCTATGATTTTATTTTCTCTGGTGACATCTTTTTAGCTTTAGGGGTGCTTCCCTCTAGAGCAGTCCGTTTAAGATATCCTGTAGTGGTGGTTTATGAGAGGCAAACTCTGTCAACTTTCGTTTGTCTGGAAAGTTCTTCTATTTTTGTAAGATTTCTTGATTATTTTTTGTCATGATTATTTTTAAATTGGTTCTCTGTTGTGTAACTTACATAGAGATCAATAATAAAGAAATGCAGATTTTTCTTAATTTGGTCATTTTCAGTTGTAAGAAGCATGCCTTTTGATTCAAATGAAATGTAAATACTAATTTTTGCACACATAACTTGTTACATATGGTGTTTTGTTTGAATTTTATTTTCTGAGCTGTAATGATTATGTGTACAGTATGTTCTATATATTTTAACTAAAGTAGGCAAAGTAATTGAAAGCTGGCTTTATGTTTAAATGAAGTTTTCTATGTTAAGTGTAAGAACAGATTCAGATTTTGGCATAAAATTTGTTTCCTCTCAATTCCTTGGATATTCCCACTTCTTTCTGAGAGGCATGTAAAAACAAACTTACGAATGTGCCAGGGCACATTCATGGTAAGTATAAATAGTTGTTGGGTAATTCAGTAATCTCTTCATCTTAGAATAGTAGTACCTGGCTCAGTGCATAGTTGATAACTCACAAATTCTTGTGAATTATAGGTCATCACTATTGTCTCCGGAAATTATTGAGCACACTGTCAAAAATCAGAGGCAGGTCAATCCAAAGACATTATAATAGTTCTTGGCTTCAGTTCACTTGTGGTCTATTTGGGAGGAGGCAGAACATAAAGACAAATAACCATATATGACCAGGGCCCACTGACGAGTAAAGCCTATGCATAGTGTTGGGGTGCTCTCTGAAGATTGTGTCTTGGGGCGGGATAGTCCCTGAGTCATCAGAGTCACTGGATGCCAGAGTGAAGAGTCAGTCTGTCATTGAGTGGAGAGCTGTGACTGTTCTGTATTGTTCAGTGCAGTGTTTTAAGGTGGGATGAACCGGTGGTGGGGCAGAGGCTGGGGGACCGTTTAGGACCTGCTCGCCTATCCTGTGGTTTGGAGAAGTAAAGTGAGCCACAGGGAGCTCACCACTGCGCCTGAGGCTGTGGCACTGGTGCTGATCTCAGCAAATCCCCTCTCCTTCCATACAGGCACCCAGAGGTACTGCCCTATCCCTGGATCTGTGAGAGAGTAGGGTCAGGTCTGGGCCATAAGCTCAGTTGTGCATCCCACAGTTGTCCGTAGTACGTACGCTCCAGCTTGCCTTCCCTGGTCAGGCTAGTCCATTTGAATCAAAGCGCTGGCTTCTCTCTCCTTCTCTGGGCAACTCCAGCTTAATTCTTTTTTGGACCTAACTTCCCTAACAGGCACAGATAGAGAGAGTCTCCTTTGTTTCCACCTTTGAAACCCTGAGACGCACTGAGTTCAGCCCCCAAGGGAAATAGAAACCTAAAGAAAAGGTTAAATATTTTGGGAAGGGCTAGGAAGTTAAAAAAAACTAATTGATTATCTAACCACATCTGTCCCTTTTATTATAGCTATGGTTATTCCCAGGAGGGTAAACTGCCGAAAGTGGGCAGGCAAATTAGGATTAGCATCTGGAGACTTCATTTTGTTTAGTGGGCGGAAAAATTTGAAATTGCAAGGAGCATTCCTGGCAGTGAGAGAGGAAGTGGTGAAGTGAGCTTGGAGTGGGATGAGATGGGACAAAGGGAGGTCACACAGGCCTGGGGGACCGGCTGGAGAGGCAGGCTCTGGGTAGCCTGTGGCTGGGGGAGATGTGCTGGTTCGTGGTGGCCATGATCATGTGCGCCCATCTTGTGCTTGCTTCCAACTTCCTGTCTTGTCTGCCGGTTAGTGTTTAACAGCCCCAGAGATCTTACAGCTTAAGAAAAGAGAAATAAAAATCTTCTTCCTCTATTCCATATTCTAGTCTCTACTTACTTACTTTTTTATTCAACTCATTAAAATTTAAGAATCTCTAATCTTTTTTTTAACATCTTATTGAGATACAGTTCTCATACTGTACAATCCACCTGTTTAGAGTGTGTAATTTGTTGGTTTTTAGTGTGATCACAGGGTCATGCAACCATCACCACAGTTAGGAACTGCCAAACTGCCTCCTGTGGTGGCTGCATCATAGCACACTGCCACCAGCATTGTACAGAGGTTCTGATTTCTCTACATCCTTGAAATCGCATATTACCTGTTTTTAAATGGTCCTTCTAGTGGGTGTGACATGGTATCTCATTGTGATTTTGATTTGCATTTCTTTAATGATTAATGATGACGAGCATCTTTCTATGTGCCATTTGTATATCTTTGGAGAAATGTCTACTCAGATCTTTGGCCATTTTTAAACTGGGTTATTCATTTTATTATTGAGTTAAAAGAGTTCTTTAATTCTGGATAAGCTCCTTATAACTGATTTGCAAATATTCTGTGGGGTTGTCTTTTCACATTCATAATGGTTTCATTTTCAGCACAAAATTTTAAAATTTTTATTAAGTCCAATTTATCTGTTTGTTTGAGCTTTTGGTGTCATGTCTAAGGAGGCTTTGCCTAGCACAAGGTCATTAAGATTTACTGCTATGCTTTCTTCTAAGAGTTTTAAAGTTTTAGTTTTTAACATTACGTCTGCGATCCTTTTTGAGTTAATTTTTGTATGTGATATTTAAGGATTGAATTTCATTCTTTGGATATCCAGTTGTTTATCATCATTTGTTGAACACTATTCTTTTCCCATTGTATTTTCTTGGCACCCTTGTCAAAAATCAGTTGACTGTAATTTTCAGGGTATTTTTGGATTATCAATTCTGTTCGATTGATCTGTCTATCCATATGCTAGCACCAAACTGCCTTTATAACTGTAGTTTTGTAATAGGTTTTGGAATTGCCGAGTGTGAGATCTCCAACTTTGTTCTTCTTGTTCAGAATTGTTTTTTTTTTCTGTGTCTCTTGCATTTCTGTATGAGTTTAAGGATGAGCTCGTCACTTTCTACAAATAAGGCAGCTGGGATTCTGATAGGGATTGTGTTGAATTTGTGTATCAATTTGAGGAGTGGTCCCATCTTACAATATTGTGATCTGATTCATGCACATGGGATGTGTTTCCATTTAGTAAGTCTTTAAATTCTTTTTTTTTAATTTTATTTTGGTATCATTAATCTACAATTACATGAGCCACATTATGGTTACTAGATTCGCCCCATCATCCAGTTCCCACGACATACCCAATTACAGTCACTGTCCATCAGCATAGTAAGATGCTATAGAATCACTACTTGTCTTCTTGGTGTTGTACAGCCCTCCCGAGCCACCCCCCCAACATTAAGTCTGCTAATTGTTATGCCCATTTTCTTCCCCTTCTCCCTCCCTTTCCCTTTGGTAACTGTTAGTCCATTCTTGGGTTCTGTGAGTCTGCTGCTGTTTTGTTCCTTCAGTTTTTCCTTTGTTCTTATACGCCACAGATGAGTGAAAGCATTTGATACTTGTCTTTTTCCACCTGGGTTATTTCACTGAGCATAATACCCTCTAGCTCCATCCATGTTGTTGCAAATGGTAGGATTTGTTTTCTTCTTATGGCTGTATAATATTCAATTGTGTACATGTACCACATCTTCTTTATCCATTCATCTACTGATGGACACTTAGGTTCCTTCAATTTCTTGGCTATTGTAAATAGTGCTGTGATAAACATAGGGGTGCATATGTCTTTTTCAAATTGGGCTGCTGCATTCTTAGGGTAAATTCCTAGGAGTGGAATTCCTGGGTCAAATGGTATTTCTATTTTGAATTTTTTGAGGAACCTCCATACTGCTTTCCACAATGGTTGAACTAATTTGCAGTCCCACCAGCAGTGTAGGAGGGTTCCCTTTTCTCCACATCCTCGCCAACATTTGTTGTTGTTTGTGTTTTGGATGTTGGCCATCCTCACTGGTGTGAGGTGATATCTCATTGTGGTTTTAATCTGCATTTCTCTGATGATTAGTGATGTGGAGCATCTTTTCATGTGCCTGTTGGCCATCTGAATTTCTTCTTTAGAGAAGTGTCTATTCATGTCCTCTGCCCATTTCTTAATTGGACTATTTGCTTTTTGTTTGTTGAGGTGCATGAGTTCTTTATATATATTTGGATGTCAACCCCTTACCAGATACGTCATTTATGAATATATTCTCCCATACTGTAGGATGTCTTTTTGTTCTACTGATGGTGTCCTTTGCTGTACAGAAGCTTTTCAGCTTGATATAGTCCCACTTGTTCATTTTTGCTTTTGTTTCCCTGCTCGGGGAGATATGTTCATGAAGAAGTCGCTCATGTTTATGTCCAAGAGCTTTTTGCCTATGTTTTTTTCTAAGAGTTTTATAGTTTCATGACTTACATTCAGATCTTTGATCCACCTTGAGTTTACCTTTGTGTGTGGGGTTAGAGAGTAGTCCAGTTTCATTCTCTTACATGTAGCTTTCCAGTTTTTCCAACACCAGCTGCTGAAGAGGCTGTCATCTCCCCAATGTATATACAAGGATCCCTTATCAAATATTAATTGACTGTATATGTTCGGGTTGATGTTTGGATTTTCTATTCTATTCCACTGGTCTGTGGGTCTGTTTTTGTGCCAATACCAAATTGTCTTGATTACTGTGGCTTTGGAGTAGGCCTGAAGTCAGGGAGCGTAATTCCCCCTGTTTTATTCCTCCTTCTCAGGATTGCTTTGGCTGTTTGGGGTCTTTTGTGGTTCCATATGAATGTTAGAATTATTTGTTCCAGTTCATTGAAGAATGCTGTTGGGATTTTGATAGGGATTGCATTGAATCTGTAGATTGCTTTAGGTAGTATAGCCATTTTGACAATATTTATTCTTCCTAGCCAAGAGCATGGGATGCATTTCCATTTGTTAGTGTCCTCTTTAATTTCTCTTAGGAGTGTCTTGTAGTTTTCAGAGTACAGGTCTTTCACTTCCTTCGTTAGGTTTATTCCTAGGTATCTTATTCTTTTTGGTGCAATTGTGAATGGAATTGTTTTTCTGATTACTTTCTGTTAGTTCATCATTAGTGTATAGGAAAGCAACAGATTTCTGTGTGTTAATTTTGTATCCTGCAACTTTGCTGAATTCAGATAGTAGTTCTAGTAGTTTTGGAGTGGAGTGTTTAGGATTTTTTATGTACAATATCATGTCATCTGCAAATAGTGACAATTTGACTTCTTCTTTACCAATCTGGATGCCTTGTATGTCTTTGTTTTTTCTGATTGCCATGGCTAGGACCTCCAATACTTTGTTGAATAACAGTGGGGAGAGTGGGCATCCCTTTCTTGTTCCCGATCTTAGATGAAAAGCTTTTAGCTTCTTGCTGTTAAGTATGATGTTAGCTGTGGGTTTGTCATATATGGCCTTTATGATGTTGAGGTTTATGCCGTCTATACCCATTTTGTTGAGAGTTTTAATCATGAATGGATGTTGAATTTTGTCAAGTGCTTTTTCAGCATCTATGGAGATGATCATGTGGTTTTTCTTTTTTTTATTGATGTGGTGGATGATGTTGATGGATTTTCGAATGTTGTACCATCCTTGCATCCCTGGGATGAATCCCACTTGATCATGGTGTATGATCCTATTTATGTATTTTTGAATTCGGTTTGCTAATATTTTGTTGAGTATTTTTGCATCTACGTTCATCCCGGATATTGGTCTGTAATTTTCTTTTTTGGTGTTGTCTCTGCCCGGTTTTGGTATTAGAGTGATGCTGGCTTCATAGAATGAGTTTGGAATTATTCCCTCCTCTTCTATTTTTTGGAAAACTTTAAGGAGAATGTGTGTTATTTCTTCTCTATATCTCTGGTAGAATTCAGAGGTGAATCCTTCTGGTCCGGGGGTTTTGTTCTTGGGTAGTTTTTTGATTACCACTTCAATTTCGTTGCTGGTGATTGGTCTGTTTAGTTTTTCTGTTTCTTGTTTGGTCAGTTTTGGAAGGTTGTATTTTTCTAAGAAGTTGTCCATTTCTTCTAGGTTTTCCAGCTTGCTAGCATATAGATTCTCATAGTATTCTCTTATAATTCTTTGTATTTCTGTGGGATCCGTCGTGATTTTTCCTTTCTCATTTCTGATTCTGTTTATGTGTGTAGATTCTCTTTTTCTCTTAATGAGTCTGGCTAGGGGTTTATCTATTTTGTTTATTTTTCGAAAGAAGCAGCTCTTGGTTTCATTGGTTTTTTTCTGTTGCTTTATTCTTCTTAATTTAATTTATTTCTTCTCTGATCTTTTTTATGTCCCTCCTTCTGGTGACTTTGGGCCTCATTTGTTCTTCTTTTTCCAATTTCAGTAATTGTGTCTTTAGACTATTCATTTGGGAATGTTCTTCTTTCTTTAGATAGGCCTGGATTGCAATATACTTTCCTCTTAGAACTGCCTTTGCTGCGTCCCACAGAAGTTATGACTTTGTGTTGTTGTTGTCATTTGTCTCCATATACTGTTTGATTTTTCTGTTTTGATTTGGTCATTCACTCATTGATTAATTAGGAGACTATTGTTAAGTCTCCAAGTATTTGTGAGTCTTTTTGTTTTCTTTCTGAAATTTAATTCTAGTTTAATACCTTTATGATCTGAGAAGTTGGTTGGTAGAATTTCAATATTTTCGACTTTACTGAGGTTCTTTTTGTGGCCTAGTATGGGGTCTATTCTGGAAAATGTTCCATGTGCACTTGGGAAGAATGTATATCCTGTTGCTTTTGGGTGCAGAGTTCTGTATATATCTGTTAGGTCCATCTGTTCTGGTGTGTTGTTAAGTGCCTCTGTGTCTTTACTTATTTTCTGTCTGGTTGATCTCTCCTATGGAGTAAGTGGTGTGTTGAAGTCTCCTAAAATGAATGCATTGCTGTCTATTTCCTCCTTTAATTCTGTTAGTATTTGTTTTACATACGCTGCCGCTCCTGTGTTGGATGCATATATATTTATAATGGTTATATCTTCTTGTTGGATTGACCCCTTTATCATTATGCAATGTCCTTCTTTATCTCTTGCTACTTTCTTTGTTTTGAAGTCTATTTTGTTTGATACAAGTACTGCAACTCCTGCTATTTTCTCCCTATTAGGTGCACGAAATATATTTTTCCATCCCTTCATTTTTAGTCTGTGTATATCTTTGGATTTGAGGTGAGTTTCTTGTAGGCAGCATATAGATGGGTCTTGCTTTTTTATCCATTCTGTTACTCTGTGTCTTTTGATTGGTGCATTCAGTCCATTTACATTTAGGGTGATTATTGATAGATATGTACTTATTGCCATTGCTGGCTTTAGATTCGTGGTTACCAAAGGTTCAAGGGTTGCTTCTTTACTATCTAACAATCTAACTTAACTTTCTTGTTAAGTTATTGTAAACACAGTCTGATGTTTCTTTATTTCTCTCCCTTCTTATTCTTCCTCCTCCATTCTTTATATACTAGGTGTTTTATTCTTTGCCTTTAGTTAGTATTTGGATGGTCTGCTTTCTTTGCTCTGATTTTATTTTCTCTGGTGACAGCGTTTTAGCCTTAGGAGTGTTTCCCTCTAGAGCAGTTCCTTTAAGATGTCCTGTGGAGGTGGTTTATGGGAGGCAAATTCTCTCAGCTTGTGCTTGTCTGGAAATTGTTTAATCCCTCTGTCATATTTGAACAATGATCGTGCTCGATATAGTGTTCTTTGTTCGAGGCCCTTTTGTTTCATTGCGTTAAATATATCATGCCATTCTCTTCTAGCCTGTAAGGTTTCTGTTGAGAAGTCTGATGTTAGTGTGACAGGTTTTCCTTTGAAGGTGGTCTTTTTTCTTTCTCTAGCTGCTTTTAATACTCTGTCCTTATCTTTCATCTTTGTCATTTTAATTATTATGTGTCTTGGTGTTGTCTTCTTGGGGTCCCTTGTGTTGGGAGATCTGTGGGCTTCCATGGACTGCGAGACTTTTTCGTTCCCCAGCATGGGGAAGTTTTCAGCAATTATTTCTTCAAAGACACTTTCTATCCCTTTTTCTCTCTCTTCTTCCCCTGGTACTCCAATAATGCGAATATTGTTCCATTTGGATTGGTCACACAGTTCTCTTAATATTCTTTCATTTCTAGAAATCCTTTTATCTCTCTCTGCCTCAGCTGCTCTGTGTTCCTGTTCTCTGACTTCTATTCCATTAACAGTCTCTTGCATCTCATCCAGTCTGCTGCTGAGCCCGTCGATCGCTTGTCTCATTTCTGCCTTGTCTTTCCTGACTTCCCTCACTTCCTCCCTTAGCTCTTGTATATTTCTCTGTAGATCCATCAGCATGGTTATGACTTTTATTTTGAATTCTTTTTCAGGAAGATTCTGCATTTCCATCCCTTCAGGTTCCCTGTCAGGTGTTGTCAGTGTCTAGGTGATTTTTGTCTGTACCATATTCCTCTGTCTTTTCAGGTTGACAGGAGTGGTCGCTGATAGATGACACGTATGTCAGCTGGGCTCTTTAAGACTGGAGTGGATTCTCTAAGGGTCCTGTAGGGGTCGCTGTTGCTACACTATTCCACAGCCGCGGCCGCGCCGCTCTTTGTAGCTCTGGCCGGGGTGTGAACGAATGGGAGGCTGTTGTTCTCTGTATAATGTTTTAGTGTGGCTGCTACCTTTTCCCAGTCATCATCCACGGGGTCCGAAGTTCCTCCGAACTTGCAGCCTGCCGGGGCAATGGTGTTCCCTCGCTGGGCCCCCTGCCTCTCCAAGACTGCTACAAACCGCGCGCGCTTTTCTCTTGTCCCGGGGCGCTGGCTGCATGGATCCGGTGCGTTCCCAGCTCAAAACCTGCACCTTCTGCCTCTCCAATGTCTGATGCACCGCGCTATGTGTGTTAGTGCTCTCGGCGCAGACCTCCGGGGCTGGTTATTTCGCAGACCTGCTCTTCCACTCCCTCCCGGCTCTGAATCCTCTCCTCCCGCCGGCGCGCTCGGTTGGGTGAATGCTCGGGTGCCGCCGGGTCGCGGCTCCGTATCTTACTTGCTTCGCGTGGTGCCATGTCCTTTCTGGTGTAGCTGCACGCTGTGCACTTTCCTCTGTATTCTGGTCTCTCTTTTAGGAATAGTTGTATTTGCTGTATTTTCGTAGATAAATATAGTATTGGGAGGAGATTTCTGCCGCCCTGCTCACGCCGCCATCTTCCCAGAAGTCTCTCCCTCTGGCTGCTTTTTAAAGTCTGTCTTCATCCTTGATCTTTGCTATTTTAATTATTATATGTCTTGATGTTGTCTTCCTTGGGTCCCTCGTGTTAGGAGATCTGTGCATCTCCATGGCTTCAGAAACTGTCTCCTTCCCCAGATTGGGGAAGTTTTCAGCAATTACCTCATCAAAGACACTTTGTATCTGTTTTTCTCTCTTGATTTCTTCTGTTACCCCTACAATGTGAATATTGTTCAATTTGGATTGGTCACACAATTCTCTCAATATTCTTTCATTCTTAAAGATTCTTTTTTCTCTCTGTGCCTCAGCTTGTTTGTATTCCTCTTCTCTAATTTCTATTCCATTTACCATCTCTTCTACTACGTCTAATCTGCTTTTAAATCCCTCCATTCTATTTTTCATTACAGATATGGAATTTCTTAATGATTGAATCTCCGTCTTAAATTTGTTCCTGAGTTCTTGAATATTTTTCTCTACCTCCATAAGCATGTTTATGATTTTTATCTTGAACTCTCTTTCAGGAAGATTGGTGAGTTCGATTTCATTTGACCCTTTTTCTGGGGTTTGTGAAATTTTGGTCTGTACTATGTTCTTTTGATGTTTCATATTTCTGTGTGGTGCCCTCTATTGCCCAGAAACTCCAGTCTCTGGAGCTGCTCACCCCCTAGAGTGAGGTTGGGGGTTGTAGGGGAGCAAAGCTGGTGCCTGGGGGGAGGAAATATCTGTTTCCTGATTCCCATCTGTGGTGCCTGTCTCCCCTATCAGAACCAGTGGGTCAAGCACAGAGGTGTAAGTCTCTGTGCTCAGCGTCTCTAGCTGTTGTAGGCGGGGGCCTCCCTCTGGCTGGCCTGCCACCAGCGCAATGACTCCCGGTTTGTGAGCCGGTGCTGTCAGGCCAGGAGGAAGGCTCGCAGGCTGCGTGTCACAGTAGGGGGCCTTGGAGCTGAGCAGACAGACAGGGGGATGGAATGCCTGAACCTCCTCAAAGTTCCCATCCTACTCGGCAGAGTGCCCTCAGACAACCTTTTCCCACTCTTAGTTCTCCCGAGCAGCTACTTCGTGCAAACCTTTAGCACCCCTCTTGCTGCTAGGAAGCCTCTCAGACTGCTTGCCTTTCCTCTGTCATAGAGTGGCTGTATATGGATCCCGTCCTCCACAAACGACCGGAATTTCAGTCTTTCCGGCACTCCAGCTGTCCCAGCTCCCCAACCTGCAGAGCATCACACAATGTAGGTTTCTGCTTGCAAAGCAGATCTCCAGGGCTAGGTGTTTAGTAGTGCCAGGCTTCCAGGCCCCTCCCCGCTCCGTTTCTCTTCCTCTGGCCAGTGAGCTGGGGTGGGGGAAGAGCTTGGGTCCCGCCGGATCAAGGCTTTGGTATGTTACCCTGTTTCGTGAGGTCTGCTCTGTTCTTGAGTTCTGTATGCAGCCTGGTTCAGCCTTCTTTCCTGTTGCTGTTTTAGGGTTAGTTGTATTAATTAACTATATTTTTGTACTATTTGTGGTTTGGGGAGGAGTTCTCTCTTTCACCTCTCACGCCGCCATCTTGGATCTCCCGGTGCATAGATATTTATAATGGTTATGTCCTCTTGTCAGAGTGACCCCTTTATCATTATGTAAAGTCCTTCTTTATCTCTTGTTACTTTCTTTGTTTTGAAGTCTATTTTGTTTGATACAAGTACTGCAACACCTGCTTTTTTCTCCCTATTGTTTGCATGAAATATGTTTTCCATCCCTTCACTTTTAGTCTGTGTATGTCTTTGGGTTTGAAGTGAGTCTCTTGTAAGCAGCATATAGGTGGGTCTTGCTTTTTTATCCATTCTGTTACTCTGTGTCTTTTGATTGGTGCATTCAGTCCATTTACATTTAGGATGATTATTGATGGATATGTACTTATTGACATTGCAGGCTTTAGATTCGTGGTTACCAAAGGTTCAAGGGTAGCTTCTTTACTATCTAACCATCTACCTTTAACTCACTTATTACGCTCTTATATACACAGTCTGATGATTCTTTATTTCTGTCCCTTCTTATTCTTTCTCCTCCACTCTTTATATGTTAGGTGTTTTATTCTGTACTCTTTTGTATTTCCGTTAACTGCTTTTGTGGATAGCTGATTTTACTTTTGGCCTTTAGTTGGTATTTGGTTGGTCTGTGCTCTTTGCTGTGATTTTATTTTCTCTGGTGACATCTATTTAGCCTTAGGAGTACTTTCATCTAGAGCAGTCCCTTTAAAATACCCTGTAGAGGTGGTTTGTGGGAGGCAAATTCCCTCAAGTTTTGCTTATCTGGTAATTGTTTAATCCCTCTTTCAAATTTAAATGATAGTCTGGCTGGATACAGTATTCTTGGCTCAAGGCCCTTCTGTTTCATTGCATTAAGTATATCATGCCATCCTCTTCTGGCCTGTAGGGTTTCTGCTGAGAAGTCCTTTGATAGCCTGATGGGTTTTCCTTTGTAGGTGATCTTTTTTCTCTCTCTGGCTCCCTTTAATACCCTGTCCTTGTCTTTGAACTTTACCATTTTAATTATTATATGTCTTGGTGTTGTCCTCCTTCGGTCTCTTGTGTTGGGAGATCTGTGGGCTTCCATGGTCTGAGAGACTATTTCTGTCCCCAGCTTGTGGAAGTTTTCCTCAATTATGTCTTCAAAGACACTTTGTATCTCTTCTCTCTCTTCTTCTTCTGGTAACCCTATAATGCGAATATTGTTCCTTTTTGATTGGTCACACAGTTCTCTTAATATTCTTTCATTCCTTGAGATCCTTTTATCTCTCGCTGCCTCAGCTTCTCTGTAGTCCTGTTCTCTGATTTCTATTCCATTAACAGTCTCTTGCACTTCATCCAGTCTACTCTTTATTCCTTCTATTGATTGTTTCATTTCTGTTATCTCCCTCCGGACTTCATCCCTTAACTTTTGCATATTTCTGTGCAGCTCTATCATCATGGTTATGACTTTTATTTTGAATTCTTTTTCAGGAATATTGGTTATATCTATCTTGCCAGACCCTCTCTCTGACATTGTTTGAGTGATTTTTGACTGGACCAGGTTCTTCTGCCTTTTCATGGCGATAGAAGTGATTGCCGGCAAGTGGCACGTGTATCAGTTGGGAGAACAAAGTCCCTTCCTGCTTGTTGGTCGCCTTGCCCTTCTCTGCTGCCTGTGCCAGTTACCTGCACACAGGGAGTGGTGTCTGGGTTAATCCCGTGAGCTGACATGGGCGGGGCAGCCCTCAGGATAGCCTAAGGCACTGCGGGGGGGTTGTAGACCTGCTGCCGCGTGTGTTCTCCTCCGAGAATGGCACCCCTTTGTGCCTTCTGGATTTTTCCCCAGCTTCCTCTGCCTGTGCCGGGTTGCTGTGTGCTGGGTGCAGCCTCTGGGTCTGTCCTGTTTAGCCCTGCATTGGGAGAAGACTCTTGTGTTGTTGCTGTGGGTGGGGCTGCTCCCTGGCTGGTCTGCAGCAGTGGCGGGTCAGCCGGTTTGCTTGCAGTGCCGGCGGGGGAGAATGAATGGCAGGCTGCTTATAACCGTGAGGTGCTTCGGAGCTGCGTTGCCACCCGGTGGGTTAGGACGCCTGAAGTTCCTTAAGATTCCCAGCCTGCTGGGCTGAGTGTGCCAGGATGATTTTGTCCAGCTGTTAAGCCCTTGTCCCTTTAAGACTTTTAAAAGCATCTGCTTTTCTTTTGTCCTCGGGGGAGCCAGCTGTGGGGACCTGTTCGCAGTCTCCACCTCAGATTTTACTTTTCCGTTTCTCTAATATCTGGTACACCATGCAATGTGTGTCTGTGCTCCTGGTGAAGATTACTAGGGCTGGTTATTTAGCAGTCCTGTGCTCCCACTCCCTCCCCACTCTGATTATTTTCTCCTACCAGTGAGGTGGGGTGGGGAAAGTGCTCGTGTCTCACCGGGTCATGGCTTTGTATCTTACCCTTTTTGTGGTATACTGAGGTCTCGCAGATGTAGATGTAGGCTGGCTGTTGTACTGTATCTTCAGGTCTCTCTTTTAGGAATAGTTGTATTTGCTTATTTTCAAAATATATATGGTTTTGGGAGGAGATTATAGCCGCCCTACTCACGCCGCCATCTTGAGTCTACCATGGTGTTTTAAAGGTGATTTTCTGTTTCTCATTCCATTTACATTTATTAATTGGAATTCTTATATAAGGAAGAGTTCTGATTTTTTCTGCCTGAGTTTTGAGTATGTTTGTGAAAATGGAGAGAGAACTGTTGAGGCTTCCGATAGCTGGAGACTGCTCTGTTTCACTTGACCTCTAGCAGAATGGAGAACGACCTAACTGAGACTTACCTCCTCTGTTTTTCAGTCACAATTTGCTGCTTCTTTTGATGATTTCCTCTGTTGGGACGAGGCTTGTGAATTACCCAAATTCAACATACTCAAAATTGAGTAATATGAAATATGAGACATTGCTTGTGAAGTGAATTTGGATTCCATTTGTCAAATAACCAAATTTTGAGTTTGTATACAATTAAAAAATTTCTCATGTTGAAAACATCAGTTATTATATTGTAAATTGTTTCAAATTATAAATCTTGTTTTTAGGAAAAGAAGAAATATGAAACCCTTCAGAGGGAAGAGTCCGTTGAAGTCTCCCTTCCAGAAACCTCCAGAGAGCTGGAATTCCCTCCTCTGGCTTGTGAATTCAAAGGAGACAGTCTGAAGGTGTTAACTGACTCCCAGCTACAGAATGATGCCAGTGGACCAAATGAGAATGAAATGTTTGATGTACTACTCACCTCCTTAACTATAAGCAAAGAAGAGTCTCTGACAGGTGCCTCAGAGACCCTAAAGGAAGGAGAGGAGGTCAGAGCCTGTGTTGGGGATAATGCAATCAAGCCCAAAGTCGACCCTGGAGACAGTGTTGGAACCCAAGTAGAAACCCTCAAGAACTTTACAGAAGTTGAGGCAGATAAATTGGCAAAATGTGGACTTTCTGAAAGTTCACTGCAATTGAATTTTTCTTATACTCAGCAAGAAATGGAAAATTTGCAGGTCATAGAAACTCAGGATAGGAAAGAAGGCAAACAAGCCTTGGACCTTTCTTCAGAGGGTCTACAAAATGTGAGCTTGCAGAGTTCTTGTGAAGCCAAAGATGTTTTTCAGCTACCTAGAGTGAAAAAACTATATCCCCAGTTGCCAGCTGAAATTGCTGGAGAAGTACCAGCTTTGGTGGCAGTGCGACCTTTGCTTCGTAATGAGCGACTCTACCCGGAGCTCCCATCTCAACCAGAGCTAGTACCGTTTACTAAAGAACAGCTAAAAATCTTTGAGCCTGGTTCATGGCTGGAAAATGTTGAGTCATATTTAGAAGAATTTGACAGCATGGCTCATCAGGACAGGCATGAATTTTATGAGTTGCTTTTGAACTACTCACGATGTAGGCATCAACTGCTGCTTGCCGAAGCTGAGCTGTTTGCTCTGGCATCTGATTGCCAAAATGCTAAAAGTCGACTCTGGCACTTTACGGAAGAACAGTTGTCTGTACAGGTATTTTGAATAGTGTTCTGTAAAGCTTTCAGGAACCTGGGGGATTTACAGTTGAGCAGCTGTTCCCCATGATGCCTCCCAGGTCTGGAGTCTGCTTCTTATAACCACACCAACCCTGTTAGCCCAGAATAAACCAGTACAGGAATCAGCAAAGTCAAATTTGGGGCCAAGCAGGTAACCAGGATAAGTGAAGTAGGCTAAGTGGGACAGTGGTCATTGGGTAAGCTCCTCCTTATCCATGGGGGCAGCTGCGCTTGAGTTCCAGCTGATATTTGCTGTGAGGCTGTGTTGGTCCAGCATTGCCACATGTTTTGATTTTTTCCAGAGAAGCTAGAAATCTGAATTAAAAAAAAATGTTTTATTTTGGTATCATTAATGTACAATTACATGAGCAACACTAGACTCCCCCCCCATTATCAATTCTCCACCACACACCCCATTACAGTCACTGTCAATCAGCATAGTAAGATGCTATAGAATCACTAGTCTTCTCTGTGTTGTACTGCCTTCCCTGTGCCCCCCGCTACATATGTGTGCTAATCGTAATGCCCCTTTTTCCCCCTTATCCCTCCCTTCCCACCCATCCTCCCCAGTTCTTTTCCCTTTGGTAACAGTTAGCCCATTCTTGGGTTCTGTGAGTGCTGCTGTTTTGTTCCTTCAGTTTTTGCTTTGTTCTTATACTCCACAGCTGAGTAAAAACATTTCATACTCGTCTTTTTCTGCCTGGCTTATTTCACTGAGCATAATACCCACTAGCTCCATCCATGTTGTTGCAAATGGTAGGATTTGTTTTCTTCTTATGGCTGAATAATATTCCATTTTGTATATGTACCACATCTTCTTTATCCATTCATCTACTGATGGACACGTAGGTTGCTTCCATTTCTTGGCTATTGTAAATAGTGCTGCGATAAACATAGGGGTGCATCTGTCTTTTTCAAACTGGGCTGCTGCATTCTTAGGGTAAATTCCTAGGAGTGGAATTCCTGGGTCAAATGGTATTTCTATTTTGAGTTTTTTGAGGAACCTCCATACTGCTTTCCACAATGGTTGAACTAATTTGCATTCCCACCAGCAGTGTAGGAGGGTTCCCTTTTCTCCACATTCTCGCCAACATTTGTTGTTGTTTGTGTTTTGGATGTTGGCCATCCTCACTGGTGTGAGGTGATATCTCATTGTGGTTTTAATTTGCATTTCTCTGATGATTAGCGATGTGGAGCATCTTTTCATGTGCCTGTTGGCCATCTGAGTTTCTTCTTTGGAGACGTGTCTTTTCAGATCCTTTGCCCATTTTTTAATTGGATTATTTGCTTTTTGTTTGTTGAGGTGCGTGAGCTCTTTATGTATTTTGGATGTCAACCTTTTATCAGATGTGTCATTTATGAATATATTCTCCCATATTGTAGGATGCCTTTTTGTTCTACTGGTGGTGTCCTTTGCTCTACATAAGCTTTTCAGCTCTTGATATAGTCCCACTTGTTCATTTTTGCTTTTGTTTCCCTTGCCTGGGAGATATGTTCATGAAGAACATATCTCATGTTTATGTCCAAGAGGTTTTTGCCTATGTTTTTTTCTAAGAGTTTTATGGTTTCATGACTTACATTCAGGTCTTTGATCCATTTTGAGTTTACTTTTGTGTATGGGGTTAGACAATAATCCAGTTTCATTCTCTTACATGTAGCTGTCCAGTTTTGCCAAGATCAACTGTTGAAGAGGCTGTCATTTCCCCACTGTATACCCATGGCTCCTTTATCGTATATTAATTGACCATATATGTTTGGTTTAATATCTGGACTCTCTCTTCTGTTCCACTGGTCTGTGGGTCTGTTCTTGTGCCAGTACCAAATTGTCTTGATTACTGTGGCTTTGTAGTAGAGCTTGAAGTTGAAAGTGAGATCCTCCCTGCTTTATTCTTCCTTCTCAGGATTGCTTTGGCTATTCGGGGTCTTTTGTGGTTCCATATGAATTTTAGAACTATTTGTTCCACTTCGTTGAGGAATGCTGTTGGTATTTTGATTGGGATGGCATTGAATCTGTAGATTGCTTTAGGCAGGATGGCTATTTTGACAATATTAATTCTTCCCTACCCAAGAGCATGGGATGAGTTTCCATTTGTTAGTGTCCTCTTTAATTTCTCTAAAGAGTGTCTTGTAGTTTTTCAGGGTATAGGTCTTTCACTTGGTTAGGTTAATTCCTAGGTATTTTGTTCTTTTTGATACAATTGTGAATGGAATTGTTTTCTTGATTTCTCTTTCTCCTAGTTCATCATTAGTGTATAGGAATGCAACAGAAGAAATCTGAATTTTTATGTGAGGGATCCTGAATTGTAAATGTAGAACTAAATACACACACACACATACACATTCACAGACATGTACACAGTAGAGGCCATGCAAGTCATATTTCCAGATCACATTCAGCCTGTGGATCATTTTCATTTGTGACCTTACGTGTAAGGCCATGAACATCCGATGGGTGGAGAGTATCAAGGACAGGATGATCCATAGAACAAAGATGATAGATGGTGAGAAAGAAGAAAGGCAATGAGATGTGATCCTAGGTAGGGCAAGGTGACCAACAGGAAAGCCATTTCAGAGTGTCCTGGAGGGGATGACAAGAAGGAAAAGGCCACTCTTAACAACTTAGCATTGAAGGGAAGCTGGGTGAAATATCAGGGCAAAACGTGATTTCCCCTCTACTTAGTCCTTGTTCACTGGGAGACTTGTGTTTCTGTTTGTAGATAGAAAAGAGTCTGTGGAGAGGCAGCATTTGAAACTATTGAAGAAGAGGGTAGAATCAAGAGCACAGTTGGAGGGGTCAGTATTGTAAAGGAGAGGGGTTTCTTTCTTTTTGGGAGAATCATAAGGAATGATGAGAGTAGGTACAGCAGTATTTTGAGGTCCCTTGAAGTTGGGGGGATATTGCATTGACTTCAGTGTTTATAGGGTAGAAAGTAAGATATCAGTCATCAGAGTCTTAGGGACAAGTCCTGTTAAGTTCTTGCATGTTTCTCCATATATTTCTTCTTAGGGTGTCTGTTCCCTGAACTTGGGATGCATTTGTGATGGCATACTTCTTGGCACCTGATTATATGCTTGATTTATTGTTCTATGTGAACAGTACTATTTACATGGCAGTATTGACCCCTCACTGTGAAAGCTCTTTGAAGATGGTAGTGAATCCTATGCGTCTTATACTTACTGCCTGATTATTTCAAGTGCAAAAAGTAACTGGTTTCATATTTTACCCTTTTGTCCACCACTAGGGTATCTGTGCAGATCAAATGAAAGTTTCAGGTTATCATCGCTACCAAAGAGTAGAGATGAATGAAAGTGCACTGGGGGAGCTAAAGAAGCTATTTGATGCCAAATCTGAGCACCTCCACCAGACCCTGGCTCTACATTCTTACACTTCTGTGCTCTCGAGGTTGCAAGTGGAGTCTTACATCTATGCATTACTCAATAGTTCCGCTGTCCTGAGAACTTTAGCAATTCATCAGCAAGGCCAAGGTGTGTAAGAAATGAAAGTCTCCCTCTTGTGGTGTGAAATGAAGAAGAACCGAGGGGTACAATTGGGTTGAACTGATTGTAAACTAATTGGTATTATATAAGGGACCATTTGTGCTTGCTGTTTTACCTCATCTTCCCCAGTGGATGATCGAGATTTACCTTAATAACATTTCTTGAGAGCAGGGCACTATAGCTGTCATTCTCTGCTTCTCTAAGAAGCCAAAGAGGTTGCTTTTATCATCAGTGACCCTTACTGTCCTCTAATTTACATGTTTGTTACCAAGCAAAGTCCAAGTACAGTTTTTGATTATAAAACTGATACCAATACTTTTTCATCATCAGTCTCTTGTACTTTATTTTTGCTTGTCCTGTTTTTGTGGGCTGTTTAATTTTCATCAGAGGATCTATATAATGTTCTGAATTTTTCATTTTATTTTGGATTTAAAGAAATTAGTCTTTACTGTATGATGTGCTAATTATTAATTATGGTAATTGGTTGTGCAATTTTTATTTCTGGGAGAGATATTTAAGATCATTTAAAGGCAAAAATCATTCCCCCTCATTGTTTTCATAACTAACCAAACAGCTGGGGCTAGGCCAGAGAGCTGATTTTTAAATAAAAAATAAATTATGATGAAGTTAATTTTCCCTTGCTTTTGAAGTATGTCACAAAGTTAAAAATTTTTTTGGTTTACGTATTTATTGGGCATTCAGATATTTTGAGGCATTCAGATATTTTCTCCCTAGATTTTTGTCTGAACTAAATATTTTGAAGAGGTGTTCTTGCTTTTTAAGTGGAGACATTACAAATTCTCCCCCAAACCCCATTTATGTGCGACTCACTAAATCCTGTCTTTTATTTATAGCTTCTGAGCAGACAGACAGCGTTCCCTCTGATCTGTGTCAGCTAAAGGAGTGCATTAGTGTCTTATTCATGTTCACCAGGAGAGTTCATGAAGACACTCAGTTTCATGACAATATTCTTCTCTGGCTGCAGAAATTGGTAAGGGAACAGACATAGACATAGTAGTCTTTTATTTCCTTGATAATTTAAGAATTATCTCTTATTTCATTATGCGTTTTTTTCCAACAGCTTTCTCAGCTAATTCATTTAATGTATTACTTAATGACGTTTTCTTTGATCATGACACATGGAAATAAGTTGTCTGGTACATTATTAAACACAAAGTGCTTTTTCTCTCTGATAAACCTTAAGCTAAAAAGTCTCAGGTCTTCGTCTTAGGAAGAATTGGAAATGTGGGAAGCATGCTGAATTTAAGACTAGATGCCTATTCAGAATGTAGGTATCTTGATCTAAAAATCTACCAAATCATTTATTTTTGTCATTTTATGCTTCATGTTGCACTTAGTTATACTTTAAAACATTTTTGAAGTAAAAAAAGAAAGATACCAGGATTTGGGAAACTTAAAAAAGAGCTTTTAGGTGTGTTCCAGAGTGGGGGCTGTTTATTGGTTGTGTTTCACAATGGGGCAGCCTTGGATGCTTTTTTTTAGGTTCATTCTAGAATTTTCAAATATGGGGTGAGGTCCCAAACATACTTACATGGATTTGAGAAAACTTACAAACTGGGAATAGGTTAAACTACTTGACTTACATCTATTCACATATAGCCAGGAATGTTAGTGATTTGTAATTTGCCAGATAATAAAAATTGGATTTGCAGAGAAACTGCTTGTGATTTTTATCCTAGTGTTCATAGACTCATAGCCTCTGTATTCCTCTGTGGTAGGAACTCAGCCCATCAATAGGACTAATCTTATGTCTATTTATTCTTTTGAAAGTTCCATGTATTTAAACATTGGCTAAGTGGCTTTACTAGTACCCCTAGATACAGATTTTTTTCTTTTTAAATAGTGAAACTGTATGTTCTTCACTGCTCAGGTATCAGTGTTACAAAGAACTGGTTGTCCTGGAGATCACCTCTTCCTCTTAAACCATATTCTTCGATGCCCTGCTGGTGTTAGTAAATGGGCTGTTCCTTTCCTCCAGGTATGGTGAATGACCTTCTGATTCTGAGGGGGTTGAGAAAGATTTTTCTAGGATAATTTGCTTTTTTTTTTTAAAAAAAGGGCCACTTAAAAAAAACTGGTATTTAAAATAAAATTCTTAAAATATATCCAGTGTATATTTGTAGGAGTTTTTATGCTGAAACTTCTTGGGCCAGCCAGCCATAATTGATGAAATTAAGATAGATTTGCAAAGTTCAGTTGTTGGTCATTTAAGTATGTAAAATTTCTGTGCAGAAAGTTTTGCTAGGACTTTTTTCTGTAATACTCAACATGGCTTCCTAAGTTGATCTATCTCACACCACAGTTGGTACAGGTAAAACAGAAACCACCAGCATCTCGAAGTTCTTTCATGCTAGAGGAGATCCAGGCCTGTGCGATTGCCTCCCACGTAGCCAACTTCGGCAGTGATGATGTGGTTTACTGGGTCTCCTCTCTGCTGCCTGCCTTTGGGTTTTGTTCCTCATAGTAGCCACTTAGATGGGTAGAAGCCAAGTTCAACTTCTCTACATTACCTTTTCTTTAGTATTTCTGGTGGCAAGAAGTTTCACTCTTTTTAGGTAGAAGGAGGATTTTTGTTTTGTTTTGTTTTGCTTATCTTTGGATTGAAATAGTTTATCTTTGGATTGAAATAGCCGTGGTGTCCTTCATCCCATATTGTCACAAGGAACTGATTTAACTGCTCAGCTCCCTCTGCTGTCCAAGTACAGCCACACCGGTGCTGCCTGGTGACCCAGAGCTGTGTTCTCATGCTTGTGGGTATGGTGCCAGCCCATCTTTGCCTCCTAACAGCTCCCTTTTCTCGAGTGCTGGGGAACAAAGATGGTGGGTGCTTGGGTTGCTGGTTGTCTACAGTATGCCTTTTCCTTTCTGATTTCAGATCAAGGTGTTGAATAACCCATCAGGGGTCTTTCATTTTATGCAGTCCCTTGCCCTGCTAATGTCTCCTGTCAAGTAAGTGTGGAAGAGATTTGGGAAGTAGAAACTGAAATGCTTCTTTTTTACCTAAGGACCAGCTTCCTAAGCTGCCCAGGTCCAAAGAACTGCTAAGGGAAGTGTCAGCATCCCAGAATTTAACAGTACAGATATTCTTTGGGTTTGATACTTTGTTTCTAAGTGACCCAATTAACTACTTGTGTATAAATGATTAACCTTTTTTTGGGGTCGCCAATTTTAGTGGGTTTGCTTTTCCTGTCATACATCATCGTGAAAGGTGCTGTGGGGAAACAAAAAGAACATCTGTTCCTTAGAAAAAGAGATTCTAGTAGCAGAATAAAAACAAAATCACAGAGATTGAAGTGCTCCATCGTGAAGCTTTGGTTGATGCAATGGAAATGAAGAGAATAAAGAGAGTAGAGTAGAGGAGTCAGTCAGGGTTCCAAGTAGATGAGCTGGACTTGCAGAGTGGAACAGGTTTTAGTAGAAGAGGAGTAGGGAGGGCACTGTAGGTGGGAACAGTGAGCAGTGGACCAGATTACTGGTGAGGGAAGCTGTATGGAGGACAGGTAGGAGAGCAGCTTGGCTGGAGTGAAGGGGAGCATGGGAGACGGTAATAAAGATGCCTGACTAGGATAAGCTGTATTATAGAAGGCCTTGACATTAAGACGGAGTGATCTAGGTTTGATATTTTCTGGCCTTTGTACTAATTTAAGGTTTTTGAACAAGGGTAAAAGTTGTATTTAAGGAAGATTAAGAAGGACTTGAGGCAGAAGATGTGCTTCTGCTTAGTTGAATTAGAGTTACAGATGTTTGGCTGCATGGGCTCTGGAACCCAACTCATCATCAAGGGGTCGCATCTTTAACTGGGGCAGAAGGCAGAGTCTGTGTCTAGGTGACCTAGAACAATGTCACTTCTACTGGTTCTCGGTCCTGAAAGCTTGTCTGCCTCCAAGCCTAATTGGGGGAATGGTGGTGGGGAAGAGACAAAGGGGAGCCTACAGGTCATCTTCTCAGAAAAGGATTAAGAAGGTGACTAAATAAGGAAAATGAGGAAAGGAGTGGTTCAGACATAGTCCTGTAGACTACTGAGTCTGAGTTACCATGAGGGTGTTGGCAGCCCTAACAGATTGAAAGGACAGAAAGGAGAGCTCTTTCATAAGGAGCTAAGTTTAAAGCCATTGAGGCATACAAGTGGACATATTTAATGACAGCAATGGACATTTGGAGCTTCAGGATTGGAGCTTGCTACGTTGAAAGGGCAGCAGGAGGGCTACAGAGCTGAAAGTCACGGAAGAAAGTTCCTGGTTAAAGGAAGGAATGGATGAATATTCAGGGTCAGGTCAGCAAGGAAGGAACAGGGGACTGAGAACTGATTTTGGTCTAAGAGAAGAAACTTCTCTGGTTACACCTGTTCATCAGATCCAGCCAACACCTGTGAAGCCTGGCTGACAGCAATTCTCCCCAGTTCCTCTCTCCCACTGTCTGGATCCAGGGGCCTGCCCCTACACGTGGTAGATGTTTTGACTTTAAAATGTTTTTGTGTTTAGATGTCTGTTTTGCCCTAAAAATAAGCTTCTGCACCTTACAAATTCTTTTTTTTTACTCAATAAAGCATGTTCCCTAAAGTCACCTACCTGGCCATGTTTTGTAAGCCTGGTTAGAGTGAGGGTTCTGTAGCAATCCGTAAAAATGGAGGATCCCTGTGTGTGGGAGCTGAGCCAATACAACCGCTTTTCTGCAGTTTTACTCCTCATTACTAATTCAGAACACTTGGGGTCTCTATTCCAAAGTGAGTAAGGTTTTAGTCTCCTTGAGTTCCAGCCAGTTCTTATTGCTTGTTCACTAATTTGAGCCACTTGAAGATGGGTCCATGGCTGACTCTTCTTCAGGGTGAGTGGAAGACCCAGAATGCATGAATGTGGGCTTTCTGTGTTCATGTGATTGGAACGATTTCCCTTGTCCTTTAGAAATCGAGCAGATTTCTTGTGCCACTTGAAGCCCAGTGAGCAGAAGCCATCTTCCTCTGGGCCTGCATCTGGGACGTGGACACTTGTAGATGAGGGAGGAGAAGAGGTAATCTGTATGTCTGCATTGTTTTGATTAATCACTTTTGTGCTCTTCTTATGTGCCAAGTATCATTCTAAGCATTTTTCACATATTATCTCATTTAATTCTTCCAACAGTCCCATGGGGCAAGTACTGATATGATCCCATTTTACTGATGAGGAAACAGGTACACCTCAGGAAAGTAATTTGTCCCAAATAATTTAGTCATTAAATGGCAGAGCTTGTGCTCTGAGCCAGCGTGCTATGCCATGCCCTTCTCTAGAATATCTTGCTGTTCAGCTGGGAGCATTTGGAGCCTGGAAATATTTTCACATTGTATAAAATTTATATTAGGATTTTGTTTTATGCTTTTATATTTGTTCTATATTTTATGTTTTTGTTTGTCTCTGGGTTTGAGATACCACCTCCAGGTAATCTGAGTGTGTATAATAAAAAGCTGGAATTTACCAAGGTTCTACCTTAACTCATACAAACTATCTAGCCCAGATCTTCTCATTAGAAAGAAAGAAGATGGTTCTCTGTTTCTTATGATAATTTAATGATCAAAATTCAATTTCTCGGGATAACACGTGTTAATTTTTCTTTCTACTGTACCCATGGTTAGTGTATTTGTAAGGAATCCAGCTAGTTATCAGCCCTAGTGCTTTTTTTGGTCCAAATCCTAATATGATGTACTTGTCCAGGATGGCTAGGGACTGGATTTACTAAAACTCCTTCTCTTTAAAAGGAGTTGAAAGTGTAGCAAACAGTTCTACAATAGCAATGGCTGTTGTGGGGCTCATTCAGGAATGGAGAGCCTCTTCACATCCATTTTACTCTTCCTGGGATTTGTAGGTGGTGGTGAAATGGGGGTAAATGATGTAGACATGCAGACATTTTTACTAGAGATCAACAGTCATCCCGAAGGGAGATTCTCAGGAGCTCATGCAAACTGGTCTTACAAGATTGTGATGGGTCAGGGGTTTTTGTTTGTTTGTTTGTTTTGTTTTGTTTCCAAGAGTGGTCTCTCCTGAGAGAGAAACCTTTTTTTCTGGTAGGTTTCCTGCATTTAATTCCAGAGATAGATAATGATTGAGGATCCTGCAATGGTTCCTGGCTCCTGGCTAGCACTCACTAAATGTTGAGTGACTTCAAGAACTTGGGGAGTAGATGACAGTATCAGAGTGCTAGTAAGGCACTCTGGATTCTCCACATCAGTGGTTTCTTGACACTAGCTGTATATTAGAGCAACATGGGCAACTTAATCTCTTCCAGGCCCATACCCAGACATCCATGTGTTTAAAAGTCTCCCTAATGATGTATAGCCAGAATTGAGAACTACTGCTCTGAGTTTTTGAGGCTCTTGTTAGCCATTTAGGACACCTAGAGGGTAAAAATGAGTGACTTAAGGAAATATGAATGGATTACATTAGTCCCTTTTTGAAATTGGGGTGAGATATTCTTCAGTATTTCTGGATCTTTTTATAGCATTTTCTTTTGAATGTAGCATATCTTGGGAAACAAATCAATTTGGCTTCTAAGTTGATGATATTGCCCTGTAGCAAACAAAAAACTGAAGGATTTCCCCTGTATAATCCCTGTGTATGACCGTTGTTATTGTTATCCTGCTTTTAGCAGCACTTATTGACAACAGAACTTCAGTTATCCATAGCAAATGCTAATTGCTTCTTGGTAAGTCAGTTGAGTCTTATAGTAGATGTTGATTTTCAGGCAGGTGATTTTGATTTGTACCTAAATAACTTGGACTCTAGTACATGGTTCTTTAATTGATGTTGTCAAAGCACTGAGCTTTATAGTAAGATCCCCACTCTAAAGGATTTTTTAAAAATCTTCTTTGGAATAGAAATTCAATGAGAGCAGTTTCAACCACTAATGAATGGATGTGACCCAGACACATTTAAAACTGTGATTGCAATTTCAGGGGATTTATAGCCCATCTGTGGAAATGATACTATGAATCTCTGTCCTGGAGGAGAACTCCATAAAAACTTATGAGAGTACCTCACATATCACTGAGACCTGTGATAATCTGGCTTCTGTAACTCTAGACCATAGTGTGATCTGACCAAATCAGCAGGCATGATTTTGCATCTTTTCTCTTAGGATGAAGACCCCGAGACCAGTTGGATTCTCCTTGATGAAGATGACTTGGTTGTCCTTTTATCACAGTTTCCATTTCATGAATTCTTTCAGCATCTTCTTGGGGTTAAAGCAAAAGGTAGTCTAATTTTGTCATATATCAAATATGGTAGTGGCAAGCTCAGACCGAAAGTCAGCATCAAGTCTTAACATCTCATGCAGCCTTCTGACTCAGGTTCCCCTGTGCCTGGCCATACTATACAGAGATGATGGCATCACACCTTGCTGAGGCAGCTTCCCCTCTCTTGGGCTTGTTGTTTCCTGTGTAGTGCTTAACTGCAAAAAGGCCAACTAGCTTGCACATTGCCCAGCTTTAATAAATTGTTTTAATTTTGTACTTTGTCTCAAGTTTCCCATTTCCCATTGACCTAAGAGCCAAAGCATTGAGGATTGTTAATTCTTCTCAGTCTTGGCTTGGTTTTCTCACTGAGGTTTTGACACCTATATCCTTCAGTGTTTTACTATAGTAATTATAACTCTTTCCTTTTCTCTGACTAACTTCTAGGTGATTATTTACCTGAAACAACAAGACCTCAAGAGATGATGAAAATTTTTGCCTTTGCTAACTCACTAGTGGAACTTTTGGCTGTGGGGCTGGAAACCTTTAATAGAGCGCGCTATAGGCAGTTTGTGAAGCGAGTTGGTTACATGATCAGGTAATGCAGCTGTTGACGCATCCCTTCCTATTCACTTTCATCCTGGTTGGCCAGATGAGAATGGGCGTTTTAGTGCTTCAGGTCTTATTTTTCACAAAGTAACAACTTTTTTTTTTACCATCTACAGATGGGAATTCTTTAATTGCTTCCAGTCAGATATTTGGTTAATTATCTCAAACTTAACCAATTTTCTAGATGATTGTTCTTGGAGTCAGGATCCTCAAAGCAGCTGCCAGGTTGAAGTTGGCCAGAGAAACAACTTGGTCAAGGAAAATGCAGGCTCTTCCCCCTTCCTTTGCTGTTTTCTTCTGCCTCCTAGCTGTTGCCTGGGAATTGTCACTTAGTTACGGAAAGTTGGCAACAGCTCTTTGCCTCATTGTCTCCCTGTTTTCTCTCTTAATTTATTCTTATTCTAATTTCTCTTAAATGCCATTGAAAGAAAGTTGCAAAGACTTCATCAGTGGCCAGTGTATAATTTGAGTGAAAGGTGGGCTTATGTTTTTATTATCAAGTATGAATAAATTTCAAGAATTTACTGCTTTTCATTAAATTAATTTTGTATTTTGTACCCACTTTTCTGCATCATCAGTTTTTTAATCTTTACTGAGTCATTCCCTACAGCATATAAATATGCTGTTATTTCTTCCAACCTCCCTTCCTTCCCTCTCAAAAAAGTTCTAAAATCCACAAAACTTCTCCCCCTCCCCACCTTTATTCCCAAAACAAAATCTATTTTAATTATTTATTTTAGATGTATATCCATCAGTTTTATAAAGCCAGATAAATGATGAAAGCTGGGGGTCACTTTTAAGGTTGAGAGAGAGCCTTTGTAAAGGGTAATAAAAATGACATGGTGGAAAGAGGGATGGCTGGTGACTTGGAGTAGTTTCTTAAAAGCTAAAAGCCTATCTACATGTTACCAAAAGTCCAGACATTCATTTTCTGACTCTGCTTGGTAAATAAGGTAAAATTCATCCTTGGGATCACATTGTGGTATAGGATTGAGTGCTTAACTATGTATTAGGACTATGCTTTCTCATTTTCTTCTCTGAATAGCTGCAGGCATTGTTATTACTATAATGAAAAGTATTTTTATTACTGTTGTTTTAAGACCAATATTCACTCTTTACATTATTACTTCTATGTAAGTATTTGCAGCTGATAATTGTATAATATGATTGTTCTTTCTTTGTGGTCCATCTACTTACTTTTGTTTGTATCTATCACAGAGTTTTCTCATACCTTCCAGCTGTAGAACAATTTGCCACAGGGTCCCTCTCCTCAGGCCAACTATTGGTTCCAGTTTTTTCCCCCCATTCTCCCTTGTACTCTCTCTACAATTAGACTTTTATCCCCAAAACTACCCAAACCGCTCTCAAGAATGAGGGTCGCTAATGAACTTTGTGCTGCCGACCCACTGGCCAGTTCTGTCTTCATTCTGCTTTACATGCTCATGTTGTTCACAGAGCAACTTGCTTGGAGCTGATCACCTTCTCCTTAAAACATTTTCTCTGCTTGGTTTCCAGAATACCATGCTCTCCTGAATTCTCCATTTCCTATCTCCTTGGTTTCATTCTCCCCTCCCAAATTCCTTTCTATCAGAGTGCCTCAGGGCCCAGTCCGTGGACCTCTATCCTCTATCCGGACTTGCTTTGGGGGAATCTCATCCATTCTCCTGTCTTTCAATACCCAAATACTGTTTCAATTCTCAGAATTCTGGTGTAGCCCATACCTGTCTCATAAACTTGTATATCCAGCTGCCAACCCAGCAGCTCCACTTGGATGACTCACGAACATTATCAGTAATATTCCCCAAGTGAACTTACTGTTTCCACCTCCCAAACTGCCCCTTCCATAGTCTTCTCAATTTCAATAAGTGGCAACTTAAGTTGTCTGGTTGCTTGGGCCAAAACATGTAGTGTCATCCATGACTTTTCTCTGTTACACCCCATACCCAATCTAACAGCCAGTTCTGTCATCTCTACCTTTAAACACCATCTTTCATCAAATCTAAGATGCCAGCAATTCTGAAGATGTATTTTGAGTGTCATCAAGGAGAAAAAAGGCAGCCAAATGGTGGCATGTCATCGATTTGAACATTCCAATTGCAGAGAATAAAGTGTGGAAGAATGCATACTTTTGAATCAATGAAGCATGCTATTATTTCCAGATGCCAACTTCTCACCCATGTTGTTGCTGCCGCCCCAGTTCAGTCTTAGTTGCTTCCCCCCGATCACCACAAGCCTCCTGACTTACTCTCCTGCTTTTGCCCTTGCCCCCCCCAACCCCAGCTCATTCTCATGGTAGCCAGGGTTCCCTGTAAATGTGGAGTAAGCTCATCACTCTTCTGCTCAAGACCCTACTGCCCCCAGTCTCATTCAGAGTAAAAGCCAGCCCTCACAGTGACCAAGAGGACCCTGATGGTCTGGTTCCCTGAAACTTTTCTGATTTTCTCTCCAGCTGACTTTGTACCAGTGCCCTGGCTGCCTCGCTTTTGCTCCAACATATGGAACACATGTCGGAGCCTGGTTGTTTCTTCTACCTGGATGCTCTTCCCTTAGACAACCCTGGGCCTTCTTTCCATCTTCCTCACAGGTCCCTCTTCAGTGAGGCCTTTCCTGGTCCCAACCCACCCCTTTAGGCCAGCCTCCCCTCCTACCAACTCCAGAAAATCTTTATTTTCCTCTTCTACTTATTTTTCTCAATGTTACTTAGAACCATGTGCCAGATGATACATTTTACCTTATTTTGCTTATTGTCTATTTGCACCCCACCTGACATATACTCCATGAGGGTAGAGTTTACCCCCATCGAGTTCCCTTTAGAACCTAAAAGATAGTATTCAGTAAATAGAACCTAAAAGATAGTATTCAGTAAATTGAATAATTAATGCTTCAAATGCAACAGAGGTGCCAATATTGAGCGTGCTAATGAAAAATGCTGTTCTGTCACCCTCGTGCTCAGGATGACCCTAGGTTATGTGAGTGACCATTGGGCACAGTATGTGAGCCACAACCGAGGTTTGGGATTGGCCCAGCAGCCCTACTCCACAGAGAAACTACAGGTTGAATTTGATGAGCTATTTTTGAGAGCTGTCCTCCATGTGCTGAAAGCCAAAAGGTAAGACGTGTGATGATGGTTGTTGAGAAATAGTTCCCTGGCCAAGTGGGGAAGATTGGCATGAAAGTCGACTGAAGTGATTTTTTACCTATAACATCTTTGTGTATTTCATCTCTTTTTCATCTCGGGAAAATTCCTTTGCTGTAGTTTGCTTATCTGTAGTGTTGACTGAAATGCCTTCTTTCAGGTTTCTTTCGGTGTTAAAATAACCCAATTCTGATACCTCAGCTTTGCCACTGTTGAACTTTTGGAGTAACCTTGAGCACTGTGAATTCTATTTCACACCCATCTCTGGGGCCAACAAATGATTTGCTGATTTTATTGCTCAAGTTGTCTTACTGTGAGGGTTTTAAATTCTAGGACTGTCATGGGTCCTGGTCCCCTGTCTTGGCCCTGTAAATGCTGTCTGCTGATCACACTGTCTGTACTGCTTTGTACAATGTAGGGTACTTTTGAGGCAGAGGCAGAAGCACAGCCGTGCATCCTGCACTGTCTTCCCTATGCTTCTGGCTAAGCATTGGAGCGAGTTCTGCCATAGCATCGGGCCTTCTTCTATGAGAGATTGGCTGGCCCCCAGCTGCATGCAGCTCTGCTTATGAGCTGCCAGCTCTCCCCCACCTTTGCCGCCTTCTGACCTTGCTTCACTCCGTCTTGTCCGTGGGTTTCTTAGCCTCAGCTTTTTATTTATTGTGTGTTGTGTAGTTGGATTGAGTCTTGTCATGCCATTTACATCCGTTAGCCTTGGGTAAGTTACTATTTGTGGTCTCACTTTCTTCATTTATAAAATGGAGATGATGATACCTCTTTTATCGACTTCATGGCTATGTTGCAAGGATGAAGTGAAATAATATGTGGAAACACTTTTTAAATCATAAAGGGCTTTTCACATGTACGTGGTGGTAGTTCTTTTGTGGCTTCAGATGAAGAACAGAGTAACTGCTTGCTTAGAGAAAGATCCTTGACTAAGTCTTAACCACTTTTGGGCACTCAGAAGGCATGGCTCTGAGATAAATAGAACTTGGGCTTAGAAATATAGATTACTTTGTTACATATTCTAAGACATTGAACCAAGTCCTGTGCAGAACCGTGCAGTGGGGGGTGGGTAGCCAGTGTATAGCCCGTGCCCCTGAAGCTTGCCCAGTGCTTGGGAAGGGTCCTCCATCTCTGATCTGTCACTTGTTCTAGTGCTTGCTGAGCTGACACCATAGTTACTTACTAGCTGTATATACTGAGCTATGAACCCTCCTGTGACATTATATATGTAATTCATAAAGAGAGTAACTATTTTAAACTTTAAATATTGAGAACTATTGTTCTTGAGTGTAATTTATTTTAGGAAAGAAATTATAGGAAAATCAGATATTTGAAGCCATGAAATTTAAACTTATTTGGCACTCCAGTGGAAGTTTCTGACATTAGCTATCCCCCAGCCTAAAACAAACCAAAACTGAAACAGCAGAAATCTAAGCCAGATTTAGCACATGTCTGTCTTATATGGAATTTCATACCCTGAAATATGCACTGTCCTATGACATTGCTTTTAAGGCCTTTACAATTTCCCTTCATTGTTTTGGGATCTGTTGTATAACATCAGGTCCCATGTGAGGTGTTAGGATAATTATTTAATAAGACAGAAGCTTGGCCCACCTGAACTTAAGGGAAGTTTCTTCTGCAACTGCTCAGGAGTGTAGTGGTTGCTTTCCAGAGTCTAGGTCAGTGGTGGTTTGGGGCTCATAGAAGTGGGTTGGGCCTGTACCATTTAGTTTGTTTTTCTTTTTCTCATAATAAGCTTTGTTTATTTGTAATTGGTCAGTTTGTAGTTTTGCCCAAAATATAGCAACAGTTTTGAGTGCCTCTATTTTTTAAAGACTGTTTTTGAGATAAATTCACATAACAAAATTTTAATCAGCATTTATTGAGTGATTGTGTTTGAGACACTGGTTTAGGTACTGGATAATTAAAATATAAGACTCTAGGTTGCATACTTACTTAGACAAGGATGAACAAAAAACCTAGTTTCTGCTCTTAAATTGCTGTGGCCTTTATGTTTACATAAACCACAGTAGCCTGAGGTTGGTTAAGGACTGACCACTTGAGTCTGAGTCACGTGGGGTGACTGCCCATAGTGCAAATTCTTGGGCCCCAGCTATGACCTATAAAATCAGGATCTCTGTGGGTGGGCCTTGGGAATCTGCATTGTCCACTGAGTTTTGGGTGATTTTTCTGCCCTACAATGTGGTCCACCTTTTATCGGAACCACTGATAAAAGGTACAGTAATGCCAAAGCCAGGTATGATGGAATTTTGTAATAGTGCTGAAGAGGAAATAGAGGAGGGCTTCACAAACGGAGGGATGGTGGCTTGGCAGGAGGGGGCTCTCTCCAGGCTTGCCCAGGAATGGTCCAATATTGGGAGTGCAGAGATGGCTGTGGTTGGAAATATGGGTCTGAGATATATTGTGGATGCCTTTGAATGCAAGCCTGAGCTTCCTTTGGTGATGAGTGAGAAGTCACCGGAGGGTTTTTGATTGCCCTCCTACCCCATGCACACATGTCCATGTATTTGTATGTGTGCTCAGATGCACACATTCATATTTAAGGGGCCTCTCTCTTGTTCAGGTCTTAAAAGCGTCCTTGGTTCAGAATGCAGCTCTGCCTCTTACTACCCTTTCTGTGCCTCAGTAGCCCCCTGTGTAGATTGGGGCTAATACCAGTAATAGTACTCGCCTTAGGTCTAGTGAGGGTGGAATGAGGTAATATGTGTACAATGGGGTGATCAGAGCAGTGTTGGCTCTGAATGCTTGTGAGTGTCTGCTGCTGTCGTTACTCATTCTGGAGGTGCTTGTGACCGAAGCATGTTAGAAAATTGCTGTAGTGTGATTTAAGAATTTTTTTTTTGTTGGAGCTGAAGGTTTATCTAACTTTCAGTATGGTGAAGTTGACTGATACATAAAATTATTCCTATTCTTTGTCAAACCTGCAGACTTGGCATTTGGCTGTTTATGTCAGAAATGCCCTTTGGGACGCTATCAGTTCAGATGCTCTGGAAGCTCTTCTACCTCATGCACCAGGTAGAGAGTGGGGATCTGGAGGGGCTCGGCACCGCCCTTCCACCCTCCGAGTGCAAGAGGCTGCTCCAAGGTACAGACTTGCCAAAATATGCAACACCCATCACTTCCCACCTTTCTGTGCTTTTTCTCTTCATTGCTTTATTAAACTTTTAGAAGGACTAAGAACGTTTTACTCTGTGTACTTGTGTAATAATTGTAAATCCGAGAGACTGTTGTTTTGACTTTTTAAAAAGGTAATTCCAATTTTCATTTTTTAGAAGTTCTCTGGATGGTAATGTCTATCATAAGCCCAATTTGGACATAGGAAATGAAAACTGGGTTGGTAAATGCCCCATCGAGTTATTTTGAAAATAAAGGAAAGTTGGTGGACTATCTTTTATTTCTCAAATGTGTAAACATATGAAAAGAATTGTTGGCTCGTTGCCTTCTTATTGAGAAAAGTTCCATCGGGGAATATGTTTTTTAAGCAGACGTCCTTTTCATTCTCTCTGTATAACTTTGCCTTTGTAGCATTTAGTGTTCTGTCATGCACCGCACAGCTGTTTGTCAGTACTGCCCCATACTGACCATGTGATAGTGCTCTCATGGCATCTTTGAGAAAAAGGTAAAATACTGTTTATCACATTCATCAGTATTTCAGTAATGGTTGTAATGAATTTCATACCTCTTAATTTCTGTTTATAAGCAAATATCTTTTCTTTGGAATACAGTGTTTATGCTGAGTAGTTTGCTGGACTTCAGAGTTTTCATTAGCAGGGCCATCATTCGTTTGACTGACAGTGACCAAGTAGCTTCAAGTGTGGCTTAGAAGTTTCTGATCTAGTTGCAGTGGTAGTGTTTTGCAGTTGACAAAACACTTCACCAGTGACATGTCATTGAATTTTAAATCGCCTTTTAAGACATATGAGGAAATTGAGGCATGGAGATAGATGTGAAACGTTGCCCCTGAGGCTACATTATAAAGAGTTGGAATTTCATCTGGCCCAGGCTTCTTTCTCGTGCCCATGGAAATCCATTCTGGGACCAAGAAAGACCTTTTGTATCTTTAAGTATTTATAAATGTCTTTTCTTTCTAGAAGAGTAGTTAAAGTGACATATATTTATTGTTTCCCCATTTTAATTTTTTTGATGTGAATTTGCAGACCCAGAACATTTTGTGAACTTTGAGAAGTGTCTTTCTTCCATGAATAGCTCGGAAGAGATTTGCCTTCTGACTACATTTGCTCAGATGGCTCAAGCCAGAAGAACCAGTGTGGATGAAGACTTCATAAAAATTATTGTTCTGGAGATATATGAGGTTTGAATATTAAGTTTTAGAGATTCGGTAAAAAATGTTTTCTTTTGAATTGTCTATCCATTGATTCTTCTGGGATTGCTTTAAAAAAAAAGTGACTCTCTCGTACAGTCTACACTAGCGGAAGGATATAAAGAATCACTTTGGTACATGGAGTATTGAAAATATGAATCATGCCCATTCCACTCCCCCCCACTATTTACTGACATTACATGCATGAGTTTTGGCATGGAATAGATACTCCGGCACAGCCTAACTCTGATAGTTTTATGCTGTCTTTCTCCCTACCTGCCACCCCACTCCTCTGACCCTGCCAGTAACAGGGAAACCTGGCTTCCAGCCAATTTAAATAGATGATGGAATGAATGCTGAACCTAGAGTTAGAAGACCTGGGTTTGTTTTAACTCTGCTATTGCCCAACTCCCATCAGAAAAAAATACATTACCACTCTGGCCTTCAGCTTCATCTGTTAAATGACAGGCTTGGATGAGGTCCTTGCTTTCTTCACTTTGTGACTGAGCCATCCCTAATGGTAGAGGAGAGTGAATTTTGGCCTCCCGAGTGTCTAGGGATGTAGTCGAAAATAGTTATCAAAACTTCCATTGGAGTTTTGTGTACATTTTCAGTTGAGGCTGTCATTTATCTGTTATAAATAAAAAATATTTCCACCAAAAATTGTGTTCAAAGAAGATTCTTTGAGTTTCTTCCCCCCAACACACCAGTTTGAGAATGACAGAACTGGACAATCCAAAGTTCTTTTCCAGGATCAGATACTCTACTAAGGTATTCCTATACTTCTGCTTTGTGAACATTCATGGGGTTAGGATCTAGATGGAACTGGAATTCCAGACTATCTTCACAGTCTGAACAGGTTGGGGAAAGAAGGTATATTTTCATGTACATTAAATGGCTTTCTTCAGATCCATTGCTAAAGGAATATTTTATGCTCTTGAGTAATGTTTCAAGTGTTTTGACTAGTACTCTAAAATTTTCGTTCTACTTTCTGATGCTGTGTGTACATATATGTGTGAAATTGCAACAATACTTAATCTTACTGGATGCACACTCACCTTTTTCTATTCTATTTTATTCTATTGTCTTTATTTTCTATTCCTTTGTATTAAAAAAAGCTGACCATTGGCATCAATGGATTGTAACCTGTAGTTTGGAAAACATTGTTCAAAAAGAGTTGGAAACATTGGTATTTTAGAAGCTTTTGTAGTTGGGGATCTTATTTTGTAGGAGAAAATAGATATTTCTGTGAAATGCATTTTGATTTTCATCTTTTAGTGATTTCATCAAATCTAGAGAAGTTTTAACACCCAAGGGACTGTTTCATTGCTACTTTAATATATACTTTCTGAATCCAGCACTTGAACTCACTGTTATATAGTTGCCTTTCCCCCATTCCCTCTCCTCCCACCCTCCAGCCTCAGGATAGACAGTTTGCTCTCCGAAGTTCTGACATGTTTTTGAACATCATGTGAACCAAGGCTCAGTGTGAGACTCTTTCTAGTTTGCTTGAAAACATCCTAAATAAACGTGGCAGTGTACTTTGATACTTGGTATTGAAAGTGTCCTCTCCACTTCCTCCCACTTTTAGGTGTCTTATGTCACTTTGTCCACCAGAGAGACTTTTTCAAAGATTGGTCGAGAGCTTTTAGGGGCCATCACAGCTGTTCACCCTGAGGTAATTTCTGTCCTTTTGGATAGAGTTCAAGACACCATTGACCAGGTTGGCATGGTAAGACCACTGATTTTATTTATTTGCTTTTTTTTTTCTTTTAAATCCTGGAGTAGTGAGCAATGGGAAAAATGGTAAGATTGTTGAGGATGATGGAGTCATGGGTACAACAGGATTTATAATCTTTATGTAGTTTTTAAAAACAGCTTTATTGTGATATAATTCACATACCATGTAATTCATTTATTTAAAGTATACAAGATGATGGCTTTTAGTATATTCACAGATATGTACAACCATCACCACAGTCAATTTTAGAACATTATCACCATTTCAAAAAGAAACCTTTTATGCCCTTTTAGCTATCATACTCTATCCTTCTATCCCCTCCAGCCCTAAGCAACCACCAATCTACTTTCTGTCTCTATGCATTTGGCTCTTCTAGACATTTCATGAAAATGGGGCCATCAGATGTGGCCTTTTGTGTCTGGCTTCTTCATTTAATATAACCTTTTCAAGGTGCATTCATGTTGTAGCATGTATCCATACTTCCTCTTTTAAGGCTAAATAATATTCTATTGTATAGATATACTATTTTAAAAAACACTTAAATATTTCCTTGATTATCTATAATAAGGCTTTAAATGTGTGAGTTTTTCTAATGGCAGATAGTTATGTGTCATAACTTCAACAGGAATATTTAAAGTGATAGTATTTTTCTGTTGGTCTATATTTGTGAAGGGCCCTTTTCTGTTGGTCTATATTTGTGAAGGGCCCTTCAATCTTACAGTCACTCTATCATCCCTGTAGGATAGATGACTCATGACTTATCATTGTGTTATCACATTCATGAGTGGGCAGATTCCACTGAAAGATTTGGGTTCTGAGGCATTTATTTGTGATTTAGAAAAAAATAATATTATGTTTTCTTTGGAAAAGTACGTGGTACTGTTTTTTACATTTAAAAATTTTAATTGTGGGAAAGTATACCCAACATAAAATATACCATCTTAACCATTTTTACATGTAGAGTTGACCGGCAGTAGGTACATCTACATTGTTTGTCATCTACCATCACTACCATCTATTCACAGAACTCTTTCAATCTTATAAAACTGGAACTGTATCTATTAAACAATAACTCCCCATTCTCTCTCCCTCTACCCTCCAGACCCTGGCAACCAACATTCTGTGTTACTTTCTGTCTCAATGGGTTTGACGCCTGTAGGGAGCACATATAAATGGAATCATCCAGTATTTGTCCTTTTGTGAGTGGCTTAGTTTACTTAGCATAATGTCCTCAAGATTCATCCATGTTGTAGCATGTGTCAGAATTTCCTTCCTTAAGCCTGAATAATACTCTGTTGTATATATAGGCCACATTTTGTTTATCCTTCAACTTGAGTTGCCTCTGCCTTTTGGCTGTTGTGAATATTGCTGCAGTGTACATGAGTGTACAGCTAGCTCTTTTGAGACCTGGCTTTCAGTTCTTTTGGGTGTGTATCCAGAAGTGAATTGTTGGATCATATAGTAATTGTATTTTTACCATTTTTGAGGGATCACCATACCATTTTCCATAGTGGCAGTTCATGGTCCTCTTTCTTCTTAAGAAAAACATTGTATCCTATTATGATTATATTGAGATAAAAGGCCCTTCATACGCAATGTAGGAACAAGTTTTTGGTTGTTTCTTTTTGAATGATTATCTAGTAGAGTAAATCCAGAGAAATGTTGTGGGTCATATGACTCAGTTTGATGGAGCTCATCACCTTTTTCTCTCAAGTGTTTTTTGGGTTTTTGTCACACATTTCTAATTTGATCATAAAACAGTAGTAAACTATGCATAGAGATATGCTCAACTTTAAGTGTAAAATTGGAATCTTAATTTTTTTAAAGCACATTTTCTGCTAGATGCCTTTACTCTCTGTGTATATATGTAGTTCCTTTGTGATCTGTGAACTTGCTAATACTTTTGGAGGAACTTGTTTAAGCCTGCTATACCTTCAGGTGAAAATGATGACTCGAAGATGGGCTCATTTCAGAGAAGACATTTTACTTTAGTTAGTGAAATCCATGTACGTTTCTAACATACTCCTCAAGTAAAGTTAGTAATCTTTTGATTCTAAGTAAAAGCATAAATATATTTTAAAATATACTAAATCCTGTTTTGTCGAGAATTCTTATTAGGATTCTTCCATTCTATTCATTATACCTTTAATTTCTTTTTCTTGTCTTCTTGAATTGAGTAGGCCCTTCATTACAATATTGGATAGAAGTAGGGAGAGTGAACATTCTTGCCTTGTTGCCAGTCGTAGTGGAAAGGTTTCAAATGTTCACCATTAAGTACAATAATGGCTGTAGGTTTTTCAAAGATGTTCTCTATATTAGGTTGAGAAAGTTTTTGTTTCCATTTTGCTGAGGTCTTTTAATGAATGGGTATTCAGTTATTATTTCTGCATCCTTTGAGATGATCTTATGATTTTATACATTTTTTCTGTTAATATGGTGAATTGTGTTGGCTGGTTTTCAAATGTTGAACTGTTATTGTTTCCTGGAATAAAAACTACTTGATCATGGTTATCAACCATTGATAGGTATTGCTAGATTCAATTTGATAGTGTTTTTTTTTGAGGATTTTTGCATATAGGTTTATGAGGTATATTGATCTATAACTTAATTTTCTTGTTAGGTCTTTGTTAGGTTTTAGTTTTAGGTTTATGTTGGCTAGTTAACTGTTCTATTTAGAATACTCAAGACCTTTATTAACAGATCCTTGTGAAAATTTAAATGTATGCACACACACACAAAGGAAAGGAAAGGTCCCTTTAAAATTCATTCTTTCTACTCTTCTTTCAAATTTTGTTTGCATTCTATTGAGAATAGTGTAGGAACCTGAGAAATATTAGTGCATATGTTTTAGACCTGTATTGCTCAATTCAGTAGTCATTAGACACATGTAACTGTAGAGCCCTTGAAATGTGGTTAGTCCACATTGAGATGAGCTGTTGTAAAAATGCTCGCTGGGTTTCAAAGACTTAGTATGAACAAAGGACTGTACATATCTCAATAATATTTTGTAGTGATTTTATGTTGAAGTAATATTTTGGACATACTGGATTAAATGAAATATATTACAAAAATTTACTTGTTTCTTTTGACTATTAAAAATGTACCTATTAGAAAATTAAAATTGCACATGTGGCTTGCATTATATCCAGCACTGTTCCATTGTAAAATGAATGGCTTTTCTGATCAGTCTCCCTTAAAGCAAACTTTATTAAGCGAACCCACATTTATCTTAATTTGCACAACATACAGATAAGTTATTTTAAAAAGGATGCTGTAGACTTTTAGTAAACAGGATTTAAAAAACTTTATTATAAATGTGTATCCATCTTGCAGTTTTAACAGTGACCAACTCTTGAGTGACCTTATTTCATCTTTACCTCATTCCTTTCCTTGTCTTTTGAAACTAGTAGAAACATCCTTTGAAATGCCACTGAAGAAGTAATTATTAAAGTGCTTAATCTTTTTGTAAGATGAATAACTCTTCTGATTTATCTCGACTGTATAAATTTGGGTCTTGGTCTGGTGCTTTTACTAAATGGAAGTATACCAATTTATTTTAAAAAGATTGATCTTTAAAAAAGATAGCAAAATGTGCTTTTGATGTATCATTAGTTTTAATAGTCATTTGATTTGGTTGTCCATCTTGTCCATTTTACCTGTCTAAAAATCAAACAAAAGCCCTCTTCTCTTTTGGAGAAATATTTTGGCGAGCAGTTTAATAATGTACTATTGTAGTAATACAGGATTGTCCATAAGTTTTGATTTTAATTATCATTTTCTTTTTAATAAGGTTTCTTTATACTTGTTTAAAGAACTGCCTTTGTATCTTTGGCGACCTTCTTCCTCTGAGATAGCTGTAATTCGGTGTTGGTTATTGAATTATAACCTGACAACAGTGAAGAATAAATTGGCCTGTGTTATTCTAGAAGGACTGAATTGGGGATTTGGTGAACAGGTATGTGTTAAAACCATTCTCTAGAGATTGTCGGTTCTATACATATGAGTCTCAAAGAAACATTTTCTCAAAGCAGTAACATTTCCTAGTAATATTTGCAAGGTCTGCCAATTCTTTTAGCTGTGTCAGAGTTTAGGATCTTCTTAATTGTTTTGCATAGTAAGCATCTTCTAAATGAAGGTAAATTGTTCCATGTTGAAAATTTTTCCTTTTTTCCTTAGATCATTTATATCCCTTTGTCCTTAGACCATTTTATCCCTGGCTATTTGTTGCAGATCCTTCTAATAGTCTCTCCTGCCTCTGGTCTCTCTTGCTTGTACATTTTGTGCATGTCACTGCCAGGCTTGTTTCCTGAAACACTGAGCATTGGTTCAGAGCCAGAGCTCTGAGGCAGACTGCCTGCCTGGGTTCTGATCCCAGGTCTGCCACCTCCTGGCTGTGTGACCCTGAGCAAGCTCCCTGAACTTTCTGGTCCCCAGTTGCTCATCTGTAGGCATTGATATTAATAGGCTTATTACTACATAGGGTTGTTGTAAGGATTCAGTAAGTTAGGACACGTAAAACATTCATGACAGTTCTTGGCATACACTGAGTACTCAGTGGCGGTAGTTTTCTTAATAATAGTTTATTAAGAGTTTGCTGCTTGTAACAGGTCTCCAAAGATGCATGTCAGTGATTCTGACTTAAACCTTTCCTGCCTCTTTACTCTAGGCCTTACTAGTTAGCTCCTTCATGAAAATACATAAGCATTCTAAAGGGATTAGCCTTCTTCAGTGCTTGCCAGCAGCTTTTGTTCTGAGCAAGTCATTTAGTCCCTGCAGTCTTATGTGATTTGTGTGAACAAGACCTCTGATGTACAGATGAGACAACTGAAGCCAGGAAACTTGTCTCCCAGGTTGTGGCTGCCATCCTGGAACTGTCTGGATTCATCTGGGTCTTCTCTCACTCACATGCTGGTGGGCAAGAGCTGCATGGGGTAGTTTTCCACTTTCACATTCTGAATGGAACCTCCCAGTTTCTGGGAACTCTCCCAAAAGCTTCATGAAGACCCCTCTGTGACAGTCTCCTCGCTCCTTTGTTTGAGTTAGGAAAGTCGTTTGTTGGGTGGATTAGGAATGTATTTCTCCAGCTTGCAAAGGCAGATTGTGTAGGAAATTTGGTAGACAACTTCAAGCTCCTTATGGAATACTGTGTCTGTGTTTTTGAGTATCTTAAGTTGTATTTACTGATGATAGAACAAGAAAAGGGAACATAGACTTAATTTATTAAATATCTTTCCATTTAATTAGAATAATTAAACATCTTTGTGGTATGTGGCAATGCCCTTAAACTTATAACTCAAAGTGTTTAAATTTTAGGATGGCACGGGGGATTACATTCAAAGATACGTTTTTTGGCTGGGGTCTGGGATGACTCAGGTTCAAACCTATCTATGTTCAGTATAATGGTTCTTTACATTAAAATTTTTCTCTTCTTGTCATTTAAAAACTCCATTGTTAGGGCATGTGATTTTTGGAAAATTTAGTTTCTGCATCTGAGATTCTTTTCACTATTCTGCTCAGTCTTTCAGTTTAAAAGTGTATTTTAAAAAATCAAGATGGCATATTTGTGATTATTTTTCTTTTTAGAAGGATACCCTTCATCTGGATCAAGCCGTCCATGCTGAAGTGGCGTTAATGATTCTTGAAGCATACCAGAAGTACCTTGCACAGAAACCATACGCTGGGCTTCTTTCTGAAAGTATGAAGCAGGTATTTCCTTCTGTTATGTACTGAGCATATATATCTTTATTATATGTGGCCTGGGTGGATAAAGTTATAGTATTAACCCTTAGGTTTCCTAAGAACATTTTTGGCAATTTAAGATACTGCCGTTGAGTTCTATGATTGTAGAAGCCTACATATGGCTACCTTACTATTGTGGAATTTGTGTTGAGCTATAGTGGTGTGTTGCACCTGGCTTATACTGTCTCAGGAAAACTGATTGTTAAGTTTTCAGAAACTTTGCAAGCCAGGTTGTTAACTTTTTGATACCTTGAAATTGACCATGGTGGAGTTTTTCCACCACTAACATTGTGAAACCCTAGTAAGAAGAACTGGTGAGTTGTGAGGGAAAAATTGCTTTACTTTAATGCTGCAAACACTGAGTATCAATAACTGGTATGTCCTCTTTTCTGAAGTCATTGTTGATCACAAAAGGAGATGGGTGGGTGAGCTTACTGATGTAATGTGTATGTGACTAACATGGTTTAAAATAAATAATCATTTTAGGTTTCATATTTGGCCAGTATCGTTCGATATGGAGAGACACCTGAGACCTCATTTAACCAATGGGCCTGGAATTTGATCTTGAGGTTAAAACTGCACAAAAATGATTATGGAATACAGCAGAATCGTCCAACTGTTCCCTTCTCCAGCACTGTGCCTGACATGACAGAGTCACCCACGTTTCATCCTCTCTTGAAGGCCGTTAAGGCAGGCATGCCCTTTGGCTGTTATCTGGCCTTAGCTATGACAGCCGTGGGCCACAGGTACAGTGTTTGGAAGCTCTGGTATCACTGAACCTTGTAGTCAGTGATTCTAGAATCTCATCTTTTCACATCCCATCAAACCTGTTTGGGGCAATCAGAGCTAAATAATGAGTCTTGACTAATAGCTTATCAAGGGAAAATGCTGCCCAAATTCACATAAGACAGATTGATGCCAGAAAAATCACCTTGATACCTTATGAAGAGAGTCATACCTTTCACCCAAAGTGGAATGTTTATGTCAGCAGTAGATGTAGTCTCTTTCTCAAAATGATTAGATAAAAGTAATTGGTCACCTGCACTGAATTATGTGTTTAAAATGGCAGCCCAACTCAGCCTTCCTAGCCAAAGGGCTACACCTGCCCAGGGGAACGAAATGCCTGATCAGGTTGTGTGCCTCTATTATGAGCCAGTAGCTGTCTCTATTTCTTCCACGGGAGTGCTTATCATGCTATATTGTAGTTGTCTGTTTAATCTTACCAGGGATCTTCTGTGAGCTTAGAACTCAGGAGCCATCTTTGTCTTGTGTTTTATTTTATCCCTAAGTGATGAATACTGTATCTGGTGCAGTAAGTAACTGAATGCATGAATGAATTCTGAGTTGGTTAAAAATCCTTTAAAGATCTTTTCCTATGATATACTGATTTTTTCTAGCCTACCCGTTTTTCTTATACCTTTGACATATGATGTCTGATTCTTGCATTTTAGACTCACTGTTGCAGCTTTTTAGCATTCTGATTTCAAAATCATGCTCCACATTAAATATATTTTCAGTGGGTTGCCCATTGTCTTTCCAGCTGTTAGTGTTCAGCCTTTTGCTCTGAAGTAGGAGAGATACCAGTTGTTTAGATAGTTGCCTCAGGTTGCTGACAATTTAGTGGACACAGTAGACATAAAACAATTAGCAGTACTGAAGAATATAATCATGGGTTGGATGATTTGTATAGAGCAGTGGTTCTTAACCCTGGTTGCTCTTTAGAGTCACTTTTAGAGTGATTCTAAAAGTACCAATACAGAGAAGAGAGTGAGAATCCTCATATAATTGTATCTGAGGTCACTGTTCCAGATTATTCTAATGTACAGCCAAGATTGAGGACCACTGAGGGTAGGAGCAGAAGGACTGTAAATGAAGTAGGATCATTAGAGTAGGATACTTTCATGGAGGATCTAAGCTTTGGACAGAAGTCTTCGAGAAGATGTCCTAGGCTAAGGAGCAGAGTGGTGACACTTTCTCCAGGTGATCAGTGCCCATAACATTGAAGCTTCAGCCTAGGGCCGTCTGCTTGCTCCCCACAGCACCTATGCATTCTGAGCAGCAAACTTTTACTCTGTTGTAGTGTAATAGTTTCTCTCTCCCTCTCCTTGTGGACTTTATGCTCCTTGAAGGTTGGGGCATTGCCTTGTTGATCTTTGTAATTCCAGCACCTGTACTTAGTAGGTATTTCATTGCATTGGAATGTGGGAGGGAGCACTGGATGTCTAAGGGGGAAAGGAGAGAAGGGGAAGTGATGAGGAAACAATCCTGAGTGGAGCCCACGATGCATGTTGGTGAGCCAGGGTGATTGGGCAGGTCAGTAGGGCCAAATTATAGACAAATTTGAAAGCCGGTTACAGAGGGTAGAATCCATCTAGGAAGGTGGATTCTTTGAGGTGTAGTATTCTGTATTTAATTATTTCATGATTTCTCTAATTTCTTATATTCATTCTGGGACTGTAGCTTTTTATTCACTGATACTGCTATGGGTCTTCTCTAAATATAAATATTTGGTGATTACTGAATCCTGAGTGGCAGTGAGTGGGAGACTAAGTGTTTCTTTTCAGGGCTGAACTTCACTGTGGTAAGCAGGATGTATTGATGCTAGAACTAACTTAAAACAATCTTATGAATGGGCTTGGCATTGGGGCCAGAGTATGCAGAGATAACAATTGAACATGAATATAACATTATAGACAGTACAGAGAACAATAGTCAAAATCACCCAGACTTTTTCTCACCCTAATAAAACACTGTGATTTTTGGTTGTTTATTTTTATCCAATGTTTTTCCTTTGATCTTTTTAGAGGTATTATGTATGTCTAATTGTATGTACCCCTTGTTTTTTACTTTTAATATTATAAACATTTCCCTATGGTGTAATCTTTGCACTATTACTTTTATTTTTTGAAGTGACTTTTACCCTAAAATTAAAGCATTATAACCAAACACTAGGATTAGGACAATGGGAGAAAAAGCCACTCACTTCTACCACTCTAGCACGATGAGCATTTTGGTGTGACATTATGCCTGTGTTTTTCCCCCTCTGTATCACTCTAGTAGTTTACTAGTAGTTCGAATCAGAACTATAATATATATATAAAATATACCCCCTGTATCATTATAGGAGAAGCATTTTTCCATGTTGCCCTTAGTCGTCATATGCGTTATTTTGAAATGGTATAGTAATATTTCTGTTGAGTGGATTTTTCTAAAATTTTATAAATCATTCTTGCCTCTGAGTTTGCATTATAAATCTGAAAAGTGCATTTTTACATGGATCATATAGCATGCATAGTTTTCTCTATATTTAGGATTATTTCTTAAGGATAGATTCTTTGAACTGAGTCAGAGGATAAGTAAATTTTTATGCCTCATTGGTTTCAGGAGAATTTTTGCCAGTTCATGCTGACAGATTGAACTCACTTTTGAATCTTCTCTGTGCTTTATACCTTGTGGAAATATGCAGGCAATGAGAGCCCCATGACTTTTAGAAGAAGCACCATTTGAGAAACAAAATGGGTAGTGGCAAGCTATCTGGACTAGAGCCTTGTAAACCTGGGCTCTCATTTTGACCCTCCAATAAGAAATTATGTGAGTTTGGGCATGATGCTTCACCTTTCTCATATGTAAAATGAAAATATAGATGAACTGTTAAGTTCCTTTATATGTCCCAAGACCTGATTCTAGTATTTCCATGTGATGTTTGGGTATGCAGAAATGTGCTGTAGACCTGAGGTAATCCAGGCAGCAATAGGCTGATAGCTTATTGGAAGAACACCATTTTATGAACCAGTTTCCTTGTCTGCTTATTGCCTTTTTCTTTTTTCTTAGCATTGAGAAATTCTGTGCCGAAGGCATCACCCTGTTGGGAATTCTGGTCCAATCAAGGCATTTGAGAACAGTGGTCCATGTCCTGGATAAGATTCTACCTTTATTCTACCCTTACCAGTATTACCTTCTGAAGAATGAACAGTAAGTAGTGAACAGTTCAGCGAGTACAATAACTGTGTCTGGCTTCTCAAGTAAAATAGACAATATTTCAATGGTGTATTTTTTTATGAGGCAAAAACTTCCTGCTCGGTTTAGGATGCAGGCTGATGAGCTCTGATTCTAATAATAATTCCCATTACCTTTATGACCATAAAAGTTATTTCCCTTTTTCATTTAATTTTGAATTGCTTATAGCTTTTAATATTTGAAAGAGAGCAGTTGTTCTGTGTGACTCTGGAAATAGCGCTTCTGACACTAAGCATCAAATGGCTTTGCCATTGTAACAATAGTAAACACGTTGCTTTTTAATTGTCTGCAGTATTACAAACAGCTAAGATAGAAGGAAGATGCTCATCACATGAGACATTCACAATCTTGATGAGAAAATAAGACTTTTGAGGTAGTTACAAAGTTATGAAGCAAGATACTGGCAAGGCCATGCTGTGATGTATAGATTATATTTGCATTTTATGGTAACAGTGTGTACAATTTATGGTAAAAGAAATAGCTGCTTGGAGAGGGAGGGAATTAAGGATGCTGTATTAATCAAGATCCTTAATTGCACATGGTGAAAACCCAGTGCATAGTAGTTTTACCAAGAAGGTAATATATTGACTCGTGATTGGGGAAAAGGCTCATGATAACATCAGGTCATTCACCAGGGTTTTTAACTAGGGGTGACTTTTTGACCCTTAGTGGACATTTGGTAATGTCTTGAGATGATTTTGGTTGTTTCGACCTGGCCGGAGATGGGTGGTTGGGTGAGGGGGTGGTAGTTGGGAATTGGGGAAGGCCGCAGCTGACGCCTCATGGGTGGAGGCCAGAGATAGTGCTGAACACCCTACGGTGCTAAGAGGAGCCCTCACGATAAAGGATCAGCCAGTCCTGAGTGTCAGCAGTGCCAGAGTTGAGAGACTGGATTAGTGGGTTTTTTTCTCTGTTTATCCTCCCTCCCAAGTCCCTTGGCTCTGCCTCTTTCTCTTTTAGAACTTCCCCTGCAGGTGTACTTTTTCCAGGGGAATGAAGTTCATGACTACAGAGAGACCTAGCCATCAGCCTAGGTTCCCATGGGAAAGGCAAATGTTTTTCTTTATCATTATTCCTTGTAATGATTCCTGATTGGTCTGACAGGATGGTATGAGAGAGGTCAATGAATTAGATGTGTTTTACGTGGTGGGGAGAGGTCAGGAAGTTCTCTGAGATAGGGACATTGTTGAAGAGATTCAAGGGGTGAGTAGGAGTTTGCCAGGTTAGGTGTAGGGAGTGTTTCAGGCGGAAAACCCAGCAGAAGCAAACACTCTTGACAGAGGAGGGGAGCCTGGTGCACTCAGGGGACTGAGGGCATGTCTGTGACTGATACTGTGTCCTCCCTAGTACTTAGTATGAAGTTAGCATTCAGTATGAGATTGCAGGATGCTTTTATAAACATCTCTGCTTTTGTTATTGAGAGAGGGGAGTCTGGAGGGTTTAAATGGGCTCTTTAGGTTTTTTTTCCTCTGATGTTCTTTAACTTGCATGTGTTTTTGTGTAGTGCATCTGTTCACTTCTCTTCTGCAGGTAGATAGAATTCCTTTTAGCCCTATTAATTGAAAAACTTTATTTTTCTGAAATTCCTGAGACGTATCAGAATCCCTAAGTCAAGCTTTGGCCTAAAAATGGGGCCAATTCAATATTACTCTGTTTTTTTATAAGTAATTAGCCACTGGAAATTCTGTTGACTTCTGATTGGAAGATAAAGTGTGTCATCCTGTGTGCATGGCAGGTTTCTGTCACACCTCCTTTTGTTCCTGCACTTGGACAGTGGCGTGCCTCAGGGTGTCACGCAGCAGGTCACCCAGAAGGTGGCACAGCACCTGACAGGAGCCAGCCATGGGAACAATGTGAAGCTTCTCAACAGCATGATCCAGGTCAGCATCTAGTAAGCCCTTAAATACACCTTTGCCCACCTTCCCAATCAAACGCCCCTAGTGCTAGTACGTCTGTGTTGGTTGTTTCAAAGCATTTGGCACAGTGCTTTTAGCCAAGGGGAGCAGATACAGGCCTTTTAGTGGCAGTTGTTATTTTGTTAGTTTTTCAAAAATGGGAGACTGGTTATTACCTTTCGCATCACCTGAGTCCTTTCTCCACAGGCCCACATATCTGTAAGCACTCAGCCCAATGAAGTGGGCCCTGTTGCCGTATTGGAGTTCTGGGTTCAGGCTCTAATAAGCCAACATCTCTGGTATCGAGAACAGCCCATTCTCTTCCTCATGGATCATTTGTGTAAAACAGCTTTTCAGCTGATGCAAGAAGACTGTGTGCAGAAATTACTCTACCAGCAACATAAGGTAAAGCCATTAGAGAATAGCTCTTGTAGTCATTGGCTAGATAGTAACTTTCTAAGAAGTTTCCCTCTGGGTGCAGTGCTCTGTGGCCACTGCCTTTTTCCAGCTTTGCCTTATGGTGTCTCATCTCAGTAACCATAGTTTTCTTGTGGAGATCCCAGGGAAGCCAAAGGCAAGCACACCCCAGGAAAAGCTCTGTTTATTGCCTTTGGCTGTAGTGCACTGCCTCTGACTAACACTGCTGGTGGACTAATTATTGAAACTGCATCCTACCAGAATCCTTCCCGGTAGTATGATAATTGCTGATATTCTTGTAAAGGTCATTGATAAAGTTTTTTTTTTTAAGTCTCCTTTCTGCTCCACATCCTCTCCCCTGTGTAGAATGCTTTGGGCTACCACTGTGACCGGAGTCTGCTCTCTTCTTTGGTGAGCTGGATCGTGGCAGGCAACATCACGCCTTCCTTCGTGGAGGGCTTCGCCATGTCCACTCAGGTAGGAAACCCACTGAGGACGATTGTTGTCTTGTGAACTTTAATAATGTCATCTTTACTAACACCCTACTAACAGTCTGAAGTAACATTAATTTTGTACTTATTATGTATAAGAATACTTTCCATTTAATCTTTACAATATACCTCTGCTGAGGTTGCACTGTTGGCATTCCAGTTTCACAGAGGGGTTAACTGGGGTTTAAGAGTTAAATGGCTGGCTCAGGATCAGACATTTCTTGATCAGACTCAGTCTGCTTGACAGCCTGCGCAGCAGTGTGGCAGAGAAGTCACAAGTGGCTGCTGAAGGCTGACCATCTGTGGTGTGGTCTCTGTTCTGCTGTTAGCGAGCGCTGTGCCTTGGGCAGCTTGCTTCCCTCTCTGACCCCCGTTTCCTCACCTGTCTGATGGGAGGAGTGATTGCACCTGTGTATAAAGAACAGTGCTAAGCACTTAGTCAGTGCTCACTAGGCACTGGCTGTTGTCATTGTTGTCATCAGTCTCATTAGTAGTATTATATTCATCATTATGACTACCCCTCCGACTGAGTGTCAAATTATGTTTTTGTTTCATCACTTAAACCAGTGCCAACAACCTTCAGTCTCCTATCAGAGCCTTACCTCCTGCTCTTCCTCACACCTCTCGTGATCCAGCTGAAACAGACTCCTTGCTGTCACCTGCCCACATCCCTGGTGTTCCCTCTCCGCTTCTGCCTCACTGATTTTCTTACCGGGTGTGCCTTCCCCTCGTTTCCTGTGTAGACCCTCTGATACGCCCACCTTCTCTGATTCTGCCCTCTCTCCTCTGGCTTCCTGTGGCACTTGAGCCCTGCAAAAGTACTTAACTGCTTCACATTTTGGTTCCTTTTATATTAGTCTTGCCTCCTCTAATAGATGGAAAACTTCTTAAGGGCAGAGCTTGTGTCTGGCCCTTTTTCCTGTCCCTTGTGCATACAGTATCTGCCCAATAAATATTGAGTAAATAAACATCTTATTTTACTAGTAGCTTTTCCAGAGGAATTTGACATTTTTCAGTGATCTATTTTTATCTAAATTTATAGCTGTGACAAGAATAGGGATAGACATAAAAACTATGTATTAATTTTAGAAACTATGAATATTTGTTGATTGAGATCTATGATAGGAAAGATGTTAATCTGGAATATCAGGATATATTTTTTCTGAGTGAGCTACTCATTTTCCTTGCCTTTACCTGGTGTCATTTTAGGTCTGGTTTGTATGGACAGTGTTGAACGTGGAATCCATTTTTGAAGAAGATTCCCAGCTCCGAAGAGTTGTTGAAGGGGAATTGGTTATAAACCCTGCTTTTACCCCTGACCAAGCTCTGAAGGTGCAAATAGCCATTCTGCATTTGAGTGGGAGAAGGTGGTTTATACTTTGATGCTGATGCAATCACCTATAGCTTTTGAACTTTTATGTTTCATTTGTTGTGGATGTTTGGAGAGCATAATATCCAAACCAGTGCTTAAAATGGTGTGATTGAAGCAGACACGTCCTACTCAAGGTTCATTTAACATTGAGAGTCACAACCTGATAACTGAAGGCTGTGGTCATTGCATGCGTGAAGGGGATTGCCCTTGTTTTAAAGCAATTCCCAGTGTGTTCCATCTTCCTTGGAATGCCCTGGAGAGCTTGTTAAAAATCAGATTGCTGGACTCCAGCTTTGAGATTCTGAGTTCCTGAGTCTGGAGTAGTACCAGGAACTTATTTTTAAAAACCCCCTAGCTGATCTTTAAGCTCACTAAAATGAGAAAAAGACTGGAATAAGGCTTTAGAATTAAAGATCTCTTTTTTACTGTCCCATAATAGAGACTTTGCTTTTGGGTTTCAGAGCCTGTTAAAGAATTTATCATTCTTGAAAGTCCTCTTAAAATTAAAATTTCAAGAGAATGATAAAAGTGTAACAGTAAAATTTACTTTTGATTTTCATGACATTGTACTCCCTCGCACTGTAGCCTTGTACATGCAAAGGGGTGGAAAGGCCTGGAAATGAGATTAGACTCAGTGACGCTTAAGACCCACTCCAATTCAGGGGTCTGTGAAAAGTTTTGACAGAAAAAAAGCTGGCCCACATGTTTTGCTACCAAGAAGGTAGGTGGTGGGCTGGAGAAGTAAGTTCTATGTGACTGTTGGTTCCTTACTGAATTTAAAACAAAATGTTCGGTGTTTCATTTGAATCACTTAGAAAGAGCAAACTGTTTGTAGTTGTGTTCATATCATGGTTGCTCAAAGCCCCTCCTCTTTTGTAGAAAGCCCAGGCCCAGCTCAAGCTCCCCATCGTCCCATCCCTCCAGAGGCTGCTGATTTACCGTTGGGCCCACCAGGCTCTTGTTACGCCTTCTGATCACCCTCTTCTGCCGCTCATTTGGCAGAAGTTCTTCCTCCTGTATCTTCACCGCCCGGGACCGCAATATGGGTATGGCGCCCAGTGTTGTTGTGAGTGTCTGTGAATCTGTTCCTGTCTTTGCACTGCTCTGATGCCCTGTGTTCTCACATTGTGGCTTGGGAGTAGAATCATTCTTTGACCTTTGGCTAGGAGTCCCCCTTTCTCCCTGTTTCACATTTATTAGCCTAGACCTGTTCTGAGTTCAGGGTATCTTGTGGCAGCTCTGTCTTTTCCATCCTCTCTACCCCACATGGTGAAGATAATACCCTAGAACCAGGCAAGGTATAGCATGGGTCCCCTGGAGATGCAAAGGGAGAGAAACTGCCCCAAACAGGCTACTTGTGTGCTGTTCATGGGGACTTGTGATGGGCAATGCACGGGGGTGTGAGGGTGTCCTGGGGGCGTGAGGGTGTCCTGGGGGTGTGAGGGATTCTGAACAGTCCACTGTCTGGAACTGTCCACTGTTACTGATCGTGCTCTCTGGCTCCAACTCAGTTCTTATTAGCTCACCCTCACTCCCTTAACTCACTCCTTTGAAACATACAGGTGTTGGCTCTTTGTTACTTCAGTTTTCTTCCAGATTGCAAGTTCTTCAGGAGCACAGACTACCTTTCATCTATTCTGTACCTCAAGTGGTGATAGTATCTGTATTTGCATAGCATTTCATTCTGTTTAAAACTGATTTTGTATGCACCTGGCTTGTTGAATCTTCATAGCAATCACTGAGGTGTAGAGATAATAGGTATTATTTTAATGCAGTGTATTCGCATCCATGGACTTGTCACTCGACTGCAATTTTGTGTCAGATAAAAAGAGCATCTTGTGTTGATCTTGTGATCTGTGCTTATGTTTTTTAAGGTTACCCATAGATGGTTGTCTTGGAAGAAGATTTTTTCAAAGCCCTGCTCATGTCAGTTTGTTGAAAGAAATGAAGAGGCGCCTGACTGAGGTGGCCGACTTCCACCATGCTGCGAGCAAGGCCCTGCGCGTTCCAGCAGAGGGCAGCGAAGGGCCGCCAGCCAGCCAGGCCAGCACCCCTGGTCACCTGACTTCCCCAGAACTGCACACGGAGCTCGTGAGGTGAGGCGTGGTTGTTCAGTCATTTATGTTGTTGTTCGCAGCACAGGTGCTGTGTGGAGCAGTTACTTGTGTGATGAACTGCCAGATGCTATTCTCCCGACCTTGTTAGATTGAATTGGAAGGTGGTTTTGACTGTAGGTTTGCATCTTGCAATGTTCCTTTTTATGTTCCTCCTGAGAGCTGACTCAGCAAATTGGTGGCTCTGCCAAGTGCCTGGATTGATTGAAAGATCTTAAAGCTGATGTTCTCTTCTGTTTCTTTATGTGATAATAGAAACAAACCAAAACAATTGATCATAGCAGGTAAACAACTACTTAAGCCTCCTAGGATACTTCTCTAAAGGAAATAAGTGACCAAGGCAGGATTATTTAAGTGGGGTTCCTAGACCCTTGAAGGGATTCCAGAATCCATCTGGAGTCAGGAGGTATGTAGTCCTCTCCCCAAACTGCTTCTAAAAATCAGGCATAACATCTCTCCAAAGGTAAATAAAAGACCTCTGAAGCTAATTTGGGTCCTTTTTGCACTGTTCCTTCACCTTTCATTTGTAAGCTTGCTATAAACAAATATTAGTCTTCTAAATAAGACTTAGTGAAAATGGCTCTTGATAATTAACCCTGAATACAAAAATTGTCTTGGTAAGAAAACTCTGGGTTCTGATCAAGCACTGAGGTTTCAGACTTGCTTAATATCAGAGCCCCTAGGGCTATGTCAACCTCTAAAATGATTTCTCCCCTTATTGTGCTTGCTTGAAGGAAGACTTATTTTTAGGCAGGCTTAACCAGTGGGAAGGCTTTATCTTTGAACAGTTAGATCAGCTTAGAAAGTCTTTGATGTTCCCTTCTGCCTTTCTTAAATCCCTCTTCCTTTGGTATGTTGGTTAATGGCCAGTAACCGAATCAGAAGCTGGATGAGAGCTCTGTACCAGCCTTCCCTTTGAGAGCCTCGAAACCCTGTGCATGTCCTCTTCCTACACAGACAGCCATGGAGGTAGAGGAGGTAATTTTCCACTTCACTGAGCAAAGCCCAGCCCCTCCACCTCCTGGTCCCGCACCCAGTAATTTGTCTGCCATAGGCTCTGGTACCTGTTGCTGCAAAACAACTGCTTAAAATACCAGTGGTCTTAGCTAAATGGACTGTGTGCCTTGTAAAAACAAAACAAAATAAAAACAAAGGAAACATCATGAGATTAAAAAAATTTTTTTACTGGATAATGGAGATTTTTTTCTTTTCTTTTTTAGCCTGGCTTTGTTCTGTTCCTTCTGAATGGGAACAGGGTGCACACATGCTGTGAGATGTGTTTGTGATTCCTTGGGGCAAGAGATTGACATTGAGCCTAAAGCTGGCAGGTTCTTCCATGCATAAGTTTAAAATCAGGCTTTTAATGTTTTTTCTGAAAGACAGAAAATGTGTTCATTTGAATGTTATTTAAACCTTCCCTAGCTCTAAGGCTCACCATGACTGAATTGCCCAGGAAAGAAAAGCTCCAAATTTAGGTCCTAGGTCTGCATTACAGTGACCTTTTCAGTTTTTTTCTGTATCTGTATCTATCTAACCTTACTTTGATAGTAGAGTTTACAAAGCCCTTTCTTCACACCTTATATTTTAGGAATTATTTCATCAAATTGTAATGAATTGTGACCTGTCTTTCTCCACTGCGGGCCCTTGAGCTTCTTGGGTGTGTGGTGGTAGTTGGAAACATTTCCTGTATTATGTTATGTAGTAGTGCTGGTGTTCCTAGAGATGTAAGAAACTTCATTTGCCTGCACATCTTTTTATATTTTATGTAATTATGTTTTTTTTTTAATTTTAGGCTTTTCAATGTATACATATTATGGCTAGAAGATGAGAATTTTCAAAAAGGAGATACCTATATCCCTTCTCTACCAAAGCATTATGACGTTCACAGGCTAGCCAAAGTGATGCAGAATCAGCAGGTAAAAACTATGGCAGTGTCTTTCTTAGCATATCTGACTGTGATTTGAATTGGTCACCTTTTTATAATCTAATGGTAAAACTACTCATTGATGTGGAAATGAGGTCACTTCAATGGTCATTGCTTTTGTGATTTTGTCAGTACATAAGTGACTTGTATTGAAGGGTTATTGCTTTTGAATCTGGCCCCACTATAGCCTCATCTGAAGGCTTGAAACTTGTTCTAGGGCTTTGGTACAACCTTATAAACATACCCTTCCTCTGACTATATTCTTTGTTGTTTTAAATTGTCAGAAGCTGAACACTTTTAAGCATCATGTCTACTCCCATAAAAAGTACAGTGTAAGACTGTTAGGATCCATATATTGTTAATTGCATGGAGGAGATAAAGAATTCACCTTTTTGGTTTTGGAGATAACTGACTTTTGGTTGCCCTTCTGGAAACACTCAATTCTGGTCTTCACATGTTCTAAGCTGTGCTCCTCCTTGTACCCAAAGATATCTGTGGTCCTTTTTTAACCCAAAACTTCTAAGTTTTCACTAAGCTTCTACAATATGTATGTGTATATGTAGACATATCTCTCCTATACCAAGTTTTTTTTCAGGACTGAATTCTACTGGGCATTGACCTCCAACATTGGGATGGGATTTGGGATTTAGGAACCTCTAAGACTTGAGAGTCTTCAATTTGGGTTTTTAAACCGGCCTGTGTCAACACTACTTAGAGTATTTCATCTCTAGTAGGTGTCTGACTTCCTTGAGTTTCTTTCTGTCTTAACTTCCTCCCTTCTCTTCCTTCCATGAGTATTTATTGAGTGGTTCTTAGCTGTTAGGTGTGTAATGCCAAAGATACAAAAAGAAACCCGACACAGCCCTTGCCTTCAGGGAGCTTATTGTGCTTACTGTCCAAGAGGGGACTAAACAGTGATTACAGCTGGGAATAAAGACTGTGGGGATGTATGGGAACAGCCCCTGATTTAGATTGGGGCTGGAGTGGTGGCCTTTGAGCTGAGCTACAAAGGACAAGTGGAGTTGGTCAGGTTGAAAGGGGAGACATGGTGATGGGGAGGGGCAGAGGTGTTACTGGCAGGAAGACTAGTGTGTGCAAAGACATGGCTGGTGAGAGAGCATGGCATGTTCAAAAGGTGCAGGTTTGGGTAGAGCCACTGAGGAGGCCAGATGTTAACCAGAGAGGTGAAGAGGGGTTGCATTTCTAAGGGCCATGTGTGCTTTTTTCAAGATGGCAGATTTCGTTTTGAACTCTTTATTTGGTTAGCTATTGAAATAACATGAGGGATTAAATAAATGGATGAGCTAAAAAATATATCCAGGAAGAATCACTAGGATCTTTGGATTAGATACATAGTAGGATTGATTAGATACACAAGGACGCCCAAATTTTTAGCTTGGGTAGCTAGAGACACTGCTTACAGAGATAGAGAATACTGGGAGAGGAAGTGCCTGAGGGCCTCCAGGGAGAGCCCTCTGTCAAGGATTTGGTGGGGAGGGGATATACTGTCTAGAATGTAGGAATGCGGCAGCGTAGGAAATGTGAGTTTAATGGTAATAGAGTATTTAGATTATGAAGAGGACTGAAGATGGAACCTTGAGAAACAACAACATTTAAAGCACAGAAAAATAAGGCTGAGACTATAGGGCCAGAGGAATAGGAAAAATAAATGAGGACCTAGTATCCTGAGATCCTTTAAGGGCAATTTCATACTCTTCTGCCCTTTATACTCCACATCCCAAGGCCTTATCTAAGAATTTGCATGTAGTAGATACTCATCAGTGGTTTTAAAAATTAATCATAGCCTCTTTTTCTGATATTTATCTTGGCATCCTAGCATATGTGTAATTAATAGCTTTTTTTAAGTCTTTGCCATTGGATTTTATAACTCCTATTTTTGAACTGTAATTTTGGTTCACAGTTCTTTTTGTGGTTTCTCAAGCACCTCTGCTTACCCATCATTAATTCTCAGTATTCTTGTTAATCGTTGGCCTCTACTTAGCACAGAGGCAGAAAAGGTGACATTAGTGGCTTCACTAAAGGAGACGTATATACAAGGAGGGTCTGGTACAGCACCTCTAACAGTTTGGTGCTTCTGGATTCAGACTTGTGATCAGGATGACTTTGGAGTTCCTCTAGTCCAGAATCCCTTGTGCCATGGTTGGTTTGGAAATAATGATTTAGGACTTGGGGTGCACAGTGTGCTCGTTGAGAAGCCAGAGACATCTTTAGCTTTAGAGAAACCCTTCTGAACACTTACAACCATAAACAAAGAATGCCATGACCCACAAAACTGTAGTTCATATCCAATAACCTGTTATTTGATGTAGTTTTTGATGTTCATGGATAGCTGACTTTTTTTTTTTCATTAAAGGCAGTCCACCATTCTAATTATGGTGATCACCAAAGTGAACTACAGGTAGTTCAGAATATGCAGGACAGATCACTGGAGCGTGGGGAGAATACTAGGACTTCTATTTCTGTTTTTCCCCATTTAATCTATTTACTTACTTACTTATACCTTTTGTAATGAACACATTCAATCTTACAGAAAAATAGAATATTATAATGGACATGTCCTTCTCCCCCTGCCCCTGACTTGAGTACCATGTATCTAATTTTATCCACAGCCCATCTGTTCCCTCCACCATATTATCTTGGAGCTAATCATTTGATAAAGATTTTACAAGATGAAGATGAAAAAAGTAACATAACCTAATTACATTTACTTCTGAAAAATATTAACAGTAACTTATTAATATCAAATATATAAGCAGTGTTCAAGTTTCAAGTCTCATAAATACCGTAAAAGTTTTGTTTTTATTTATTTCTACAGTTTCTTTGAATCAGGATCCTCATTTTGTGATTGACTCTTATAAGTCTTTTTAATCTGTAGTTCCTTCCCTTGTCCCTTTTTTTCCTTGCAGTTTATTTGTTGAAGAAACTGGGTAGCTTGTCCATAGATTTTGCCCCACAGACTGGATTTTGCTGACTGTGTCTTTATGGTACAGTTTAATATGTTTTCCTGTCCCCTATATTGGGACATAGGCCTTGATCTAATCCAGATTCAATTATTTTTAATGTATTTATTTTTTATCTCTTTAACTATTTTTTACCTATGTCTTATAGCTTATTAGTTCAGTAGTGTATATATATATAATTTATAAATAAACATTTAGTGGGGATGTTAAAATTATATTTTCTGATCATGGTACACAGTCAGACTCCTGCTAAGATTGTTTGAGTATCCATTTAAAATGTGGTTCATACTAATGCTGGAGAACTTGGATTGGACCTCATGTTGATTCTTACTGGTTCACTTGATAGTTAAATATGTAGTTTTGTATGTTATTTTGTGATTCATCTGTAAAAGTTAAAGCCCTATGGTTCCTTTCTAGGATCTGTGGATGGAGTATTTGAACATGGAGCGCATACATTATGAGTTCCAGGAAACTGTTGGTCTGTGGATGCAGGCCAAGCTTGAGTCCCATTCTGCAACCTGCGGTTTGTCAGTGCAGCTGGACTTCACTGACCCTTTGCTGGGTGAGTCATAGGAGCACCAGCCCCTTTGACTGAATTATTGAGTGAATCAATGAGTGTTAGAATCTGAGCCATTGAGGGTTAAGGTTTATACAGTGTACCTCCAGTGAGAATTAATTTTTTTAGAAGTTCATTGTTAACTTGTCTACTACTTAGGGGCTAGGCTATTAGTGAGAGAACTCCAGAACAGTAATGGCTTAAATAAGGTAGAGATTTGTTTTTTCTCATAATAAAGAAGCCTGGAGGCAGGCAGTTCAGAGCAGTAGCTTCATGACCTGTAAACCTTCAAGGACCCCTGCTCCTCCTGCCTTGCTGCCTTATTATTCTAACACATCCCAGTTATGGTCCAAGAGGGCTGGTTAAGTTTAAGTGGTCACATTCACAGTCCGTTCAGAGGATGGGGTGTCGCCCTCTTTTAGGGACTCTTTCAAGAAGCTGCTCACAGACTTTCAAATTCCATCTCTGACCGAAACCGAGAATCATGGCTTTACCTAGCTATAAAGTGACTAAGTATGTCTTGTTCATTTTCTCTTTCTCTGTGATGCTTTAAAAAGATGTTTCAGCTGACTTATGATGTTTAGGTGCAACTTTAAATTTAATTGTTTTGGATTTGCCATTTTAAAATTCAAAAGTCTGTCATTTCCTTTCATAATCTATTTTTCTCTGTATCTGAAACTCTTACCATATAAACAGATCATATTCCCAAAGTTTCTAAGTTCGTTATTTCTCAGAATGCATTTTTCTAGAGAAACACTTTTATTAAGTTTCAGTTAGTTTTCTATGCCAGGCCACAGAAGCTCATTTAACCTAAAAGGTTGATGACATGCTGTACAACAAAAAATAATAGAAAACAACATTTGGGGTCACTGATTAATTTTAATTAATATATTTTTTAAATGTAAGACAATAAAATTGTTTAAATATGTTGTTGAAGAAAATATTGTTAATATGTAGTATAATAAAGCATTAAAATGATTCAGAAAAAGGGAAAAATACCTTTTTATTCTAACTCTGCCACTAACCAACTAGCTAGCTCATGATTAGAGAAAAATAAGAACCTCTTGGCTTTAGTCCACTCATCTGTAAAGTGAAGGTGCTGGACAGTCTGATTTAAAGGCTCTAAAAATTTTGCCTCCAACACCTTTCTCCCTTTTTTTCCCTGCAATACTACTACTTTTTTTTACCAATTGTAAAAGTTAACATGTGCATATTGAAAAAAAATTAAACATATAGAAAGATATATAGGGAAAGGTATAAGACCTTACCCCAACCACATCCATTTTCATTTTCTATTCCTAGAAGTTTGCTGTTGAATGCCCCTCTGTTCATGTCCTCCCATCTGTGGTGCTTTCATATCACCTTAACATTGCTCTAAAAGGCTGTTTGCTTTCTCTGGAGTTAAGCCAGTAATTTATTAAGCCCTTAGTTTGTTCCAGGCAATGTCCCAGTACTTGATATTGCATTAACTCAGTCCTCCCAGCATCCCTTATGAGGCTTCTCCCCATTGAGCAGATAAGGAACTTGAGGTGTAAGGTGGTTAGATAACTTGCCCAAATCACAGAACTCATAAATGTTAAAGCTGTCTGGCACCAGAGACCCTGTTCTTCACCACTTACCATCCTATATCTCATGTTCCGGAAATCTGTACATGTTGCAGTTCTAAATAAAATTAAGGCCTTGATTTTAAAATAACAAGTTTCAGGTTTCTTCAGATATAGCAGGTTAGATGATAATTACATCAGATGTTTGAATGTGTGGTTGTGATGGCAGGAAAATTGCAGGAGTACTTCATAGGTTGATGCACATTTGTGACACAGACCTTTTTTTCTTGAATTAAATTTGTTTGTTGGCTTCATAATTTTTGTTAGTTGTGGCCCAGAGTGGTGATTACAGTTAAATAGGCCCTGACTTTTAATTTTTGGGGTCTTTCATTTGGTATTTAGAATATTATCTTTGATTTTTTTCTTTCATGATATGTTGTTTCATGCTGTGCACAGAGTGGTAGTTCCAGTGGAAAAACCCCAGCTATAAGGGATGATCCTGTACTTGACCTGTTTGGAATGTTGAATTCCATCTGTTTGGAGTGCAAACAATACAAATCTTCTTATGCCAAGTAAAGTCATGGCAATTAAATTTTCTTTAATTTTTCTTAGCAAGAATGAAAAATGGAATGCTGCATCTGGAATGAAATGGGAAATTCGTAGTAGTCCCTTAAGTAATGGTTGACTTGACTTATTGACTTGAAGTTCCCTTGACGTCTCCCATCCATTGTTATCTTAGTATTAAAAAGAATTGGGTATGTGGCAGCATTTTTCTTCATCTTCTTCAGTCTGCCCTTGCTGTGTGGTATGTGTGCAGTGCAGTGAAGAGAGAGGGAGGAAGGATAGGGACTTATTGGACACCTACTGTGTGTTTGGCTCTGTACCAGGTGTAGAAATATTAATATTTAAGTTGGATTGACCCACACAACCTAGTACAAAGTTGGGTCTTACAGATTGATATTTTATTTTTCTTATATGGCACCTGATTTTTTATTTGGACTTGCATAAGTCATTGAGTTTTGAATGAATAAGTGAATGAATGAATGAATATTACTACATAAATATAAGTTCTGGAGGAGTTTGTGCCCATGTCTTTATGCATTTTGATATACTGCTTTGAGCCCTCCTGTTCAAACCTTGGCCTAATTTAAGATTTTTACTCAGCTGTGTTCCATAATGCCCATTTCTTTTTCTCCAATTCTTGTGAAGTTTATCTGGATCATTGTACTAAACTCTTAACTGGGCTCCCCGCTCCATTCTCCCAATCCATTGTCTGGTGAGAGCTACCATCTTTCTCAACCTTGCTTAGAAGGCTGTTTGCTAGGCCCCCTTTACACTAGTATCAAGTCCAAACACCTTAGCATGTCACATGCAAAGCTGTCTAGGGTAATAATTTAGGGTCATGAGCTTCTGCTCTTGAAATACCATGAAGACTTTTTGAGGGTAGGAATTCTATTTAATGATACCACGTGCTCCTGAGCTCCCAGCTTCTGGTAGAGTAATTATTAGGCCTCTGGGTGCTCCCTCCAAACTTGTAAGTAACAAAAGATAATGATTTTATTTATTTAGGCTTCTGGTAGTTTAAGTAACTATTTTGCAGATCTCTAGCATTCTTTATGAAGGTAACAAGCCAGGGCTTTGTACCCTCTTAGTACATTACTACCCAGTAGTAGCTACTATGCAGTAAATATGACTTAATTTTCTTACAGCTAAAGAAAGGGTTTTAAGTAACTTGCAGAAGCATGAGGCTCCCCAGCCTCCTCTTGTTCTGCACACAGCGAAACCTCCTGTACCAGTTATTTCCTCCGCCACACTCCTCAGTCAGAAGGACACTGCACAGCTACTGCGCACAGACCTGCATCTTTTGCAACAGCAGGCCAGGTAAGACCACGAGTACTCCAGGATCATACTTCTGTCTGCTGGATAATTTAGTACCTAGAAGGGCTTCCTCATCAGCTTTCTCACTGTGAGGGTAATTTGACCAGACTGGCCCAAGTGGTTACCTTAGTTAACCAAGTCATGACAAGCCTTTAAATTTCACATTGAAATTATATGGTACTTCCATGGACTATAAATTTGACATGTTTTCTGTGGTGGCATTTCTGAGTTCAGCAGTACCAGCTAAGTGTTCCACAAGCTTCTCCTAAGGAGACTTTCTGATATTGGAAAGAGGGCGGTAAAAGGGTGTGAAATGAGGTCTACTTTCTTTTGTCACTGCTTTGTTCTCTAACTCTCCATATTCTTTTAAAAATTGCCATAGGTACTTGAAGTGCAGGAAAGTCATTAGTGTTCCTAATTCATGGTAGATACAGCATGGGCAAGTGTATAAAATTTTGATTCTAGTTTGCTGTCTTGTGAGAAGTAACAAGTGTGGAGTTAAATCCAAAGTAAGAGTCTGTCTTACTTTGCAAAGACCATGGGATTCAATCTCTTACTGGCCTTTTCTTCCTTGGCTCTTTTGGTGCAGGTATTCATTGTGGGTGTGCGCATACATGTGTGTGAGCACATGCCTGCACATTAACATAATATATACAATTAGAACAATATTGATACCCGTATAAACAATTAGCTTTCTCTGTCTTTGACATTTCAGTTTGAGTTGCTAATAACTAAGAAATCACTGCTACCTACAAGCAATATACCTGTTTAGAAAGATTAAATTAGAATAGGACTCTCATTTGTCTTATATAATTAAGAATCCATTTAAAAAAACATTGTTGATATAACACAGATTCTAAGTGGATCTTTGTTTCTGTCTAAAAATTCCCACTTTTCCTTCCTTTCTTAACTTAGTTGTTAAGGAAAGGGGAAGGATTTGGAAAGTCTTGGCACACGCACCTTTGGTCTTTTGTTAGTATGAACCGCTCATCTTGCTGTTCTTCAGTGAAGGCTAGGGGTAACTGGAAGCCTTTATCACTTATCATGAAATCTTTCCTGAGACTTTTCTTTCACCTCCTGATGATGTTTTTCAGAACTGCAGCGCTTCGGGAATCCCAGCAGGTTGCCCTGGACAGTGAGTTGTTGGACACAATGCCCAAACAGTATGTTAACAGAGAGGAACAGACCACACTCCATTTGGAGTGTAGAGGAAGTAGTGGGAAGAAATGCCAAGGAGCAGCAGTTATAACAGTTCGGGTAAGATTGTTCAAATTTCTTTGTAATTCAGATAATTTTAATTGAGTCCGTATCATTGGGAAGGACTGTAAGAACTACATAGCACATTATCCATGTCTCAAAACACTTAATAGTTTCTGGGGGAGTGAAGACACACACAAAACTAATCACACCTTTTCCTAAGTGCTGATAAGTCCTACAAGACAGAAATTCAAAGAAAAGCAGAATCATTGAGAAGATTCTTCAAGAGAGGGGCTTAAACTGTTCTTTTAAAAGTGTTTGATGATGGTAGTTTGGATTCAGTTAAAAGGAATGTGGGAATGGAGCCATAATGATGTCACTTGAGGTCAGTGGCTACATCAGTCTGTTTTAAGTTGTTTTGTGAGTGGTGGTAGGAATTCACACGGGGAAGGTTGGAATTGTTATTGGAAAGGACAGTCACTTGGGAGTTCCTACTGTGTAAAGGAGCCACTGAAGACAAACTTAGAGGGATGCTGAAAAACAGATTAGTTGGGTGGAGCTTTCCAAAAGGAGACATATGCAACAGTATGATTAAAAACTCAACTCCTCTTTGAGTCACCTTCTTGAATTAGAAAAATAGGCTTAAGTTGGGTTTCTGGCATCTAAGGACTTCAGAATGGAAGCTTAGCTTTAGCCAGCATGTCATAGTACTTACTTTGTGCAGGCACTGCCTGAACACTTTACAGAACTTATTTTATCCTCACAACAACCTGTGTGGTGGGTATTTTTATTATCTTTTTTTTTCACATGAGGAAATAAAGACAGAGAAGTTAAGTGGCGCACCCAGGGGGACATGGCCAGTGAGTGGCAGAACCAGGCAGGTCCAGGTGGTCTGGCACAGAGTGCATGCTCCTAATCACTGCACCTTACTTTCCCTGAGCTGGGAAAGAAATGCTTAGAGATAGGCACTACCTGCTGCCTGACTACATTTACACAAAAACAGCTCCTCTTTTCTTGTTAGCTTTTAGAAATTGAGGAAAACATATTTTACCGATTCTTGATTATCTTCTAAAAATTTCTGTTCTTTTTGTTTAATCCATACTTTAACAGTTCTAATGTATTCTTCATCCATCTGCTTGTGAGACTTTTCTCTAAAATGTCTTTCTTCTCTGAGAAAACTTTTACACTTGTATTTTTTATTATCTTCAAAAACTATTCCTGATAAAATAACACATTTGTATGTATCTAGTGTTGTGAATTTGTAAATTTGATCTGGAATGTGAGACTCCTAAGAACATTTGAGATAATGTCTTTGGCCAGGTACCCTTTAAAGTTAATTTTCTTGCCGTGTATTTTTTTCCCATAAATTACTAATGTTTTAGTAATTTACGTAAGGTGGGGGTATTTAAGAAGGATCACTTGCAAAAGTAATAAAGCACGAAAAAAAGCTTGCCAACTTAGGGTGGAGTTTGAGTTGGTAGGAAAAAAACTACCTGAAAAATGTATCCAGTTACAGTAAAAAAGGGATGTCCTACTACCAATCTGTGTTTTTACAAATGCATTTATTTTTCTGTATTTTAGAATTACATACCTTTGCTAGGCTGTTAATTCTATAGAGAGAAGGGAATTCTACTGAAATGAATTTTTGTAAGTGACTAATGAGATAACTGTACAAAGAAATGTTTTTCCAATTCTGGCTAATAGCTTGCTCTTAGAAGAGTTGTAAATATTTGCTGCCCCAGCCAAAGAACAGGTCTCTTTGCCTGACGTCCTATTAACTCACAGGGTCGTGTGGTGGAAAATGCCACAGGCAGACCTGGGAGCTTTAGCTTCAAGCCTACCAGTGACTTGGCTCTTTTTCTTTTCAGAAAAAGGGATCATGGCCTTGCTTTATCTGAACCCTTGAGTTGACATTTATTTTATAAGCTTTTGCTTTGTTAATTCTGAAATTTAAAGTAATTTCTAAAATACCTTCAAAGTAATTTTGATTGGAGGAAGATTGGAAAAATGATTTACAGTGAGAAGGATTAAAATGAATATGGCTTAGGTTTTGTTTACACAGGCAACACAAAAATAGTTACGCTTCCTTTTCTGAAAAGAAAAATTGGTAGATGCTAAGATTACTTAAAGAAAAACAAAGAAGGACAGAGGAAAAAAGGAGATTTTATAGAAGCCTAAATAATTTGAACAAATAGTTGTATTTTGTGGCCATAACTTCATTAGAAATATCCAAGTTTTCTTAAAGCACATTTTAATTTTCTGCTGGCCATACTCATTTGCCCAGTGCCCTGACTTTCAGTTCTATTTGGGAAGATCTGGAAAGATCCAAAAGACAGCCAAAAAGTTAACCCATATGTTGATGCCTCCTGTTTTGTTTCTCTAGTCCAAAATTCTCTCTTTTGTTCCAGATCTAGGATTCTTCTGTCTACTTAACATTCTATGACTGTTCCATAAGTACCTCAAACTCTGCAGGTCCTGAAGTAATCTCATCTTTGCCTTTTTTTCCTGGAATTCCACTTACCTGGGCTCCCAAGAAGGAGACTGAGGTGCCAGCATCATCTCTTCCACATACCGTACCCACCCTCATGTTTCTCATCTAGTCTTTCCAAGTCATATTGGTTCTGCCTCTGAAATGGCTTTAAATGTGTTACTTTCTGTTTCCATTGCTATTGCTCCATTGTAGGCCCATGTCACTTCTCCCATGAATTATTACATTAGGCTTCCTGTCCATAGACTCTTCCTCTGTCTAGTCCATTTTCCATTCTCCCACCATGCATCTTTTTAAACACAGTTTTGATTACATTTCTAGGCTAAAAACATACGTTGACTCTCTAGTAATCTAAAAGGGTTAGGACTCTTAGGACCCTTCGTAATCTGTTCTTGATCTCTGACATCATTTACCCTCCCTTCCGCTTCCCAAACATTCTGTTTTTAGCTACTTAGCCTTTTTCCATTCCCCATACCTGACATGTACATTCATACCTTTATTCATAGGTATGTGCTGTTATTCTCCCACCCATTTCTGAACTCCTGCTCATCCTTGGTTCAGGCAGCACCTCTTCTCAAGGTCTTTCTTGACCCCAGATTGAGATATGCCTTCCTCTCATGTCAGCTGGTGCCTAAATGCTGTTTTTGTTAACTGACTGTGAACTTCTTGTGAAGTCATCTGTATGTCCTTAGTCATCTGTATGTCTCCACCATCTAGCATGGCTTCTAACACATAATACGTACCTTTTAACGCCCCTTGAGTGAGTCAGTGTAAGCTCACCAGTACATCACTTGTTAGGTTGTGTTACAGCTTGTTTTGTATTATGACTGACTAGTTATCACTGTTATTAAATTCTTACTGATGTGTATGTTGTCAGTGCTTCACACAGGCAAGTACCCCAGAATAGATGTGTTTGAAGGAATGAAAACAACTGTAGATACATGTTCTTCACAAGTAAGCTCCCTGGTTTCAACCACCTTCAAGAACTTTATAAATATTTATTTGGGTGTGGAAGTTGAAATTTTTCCTGCTAGAAATTAGCAGTCAGTCACTCTTTGATTGTGTATACCTTTGGCCAATTTAATGCTTAATTGGCTAGCTTAATACTTTCCATCCAAAACCTCAACTCAAGCAACTTCACTGCTCTGCTTACCTTTTTACTTGATTACAAATGTCTCCCAGTCATTCCATCTTGGAAAGCCGTAAAAATGGCCCTACTTCAGTAAAAATGACCATGCTTTAGCACACTGTTTTATTTTTCAGTCTTTTCAGAGTACTTCTCAGACTGGCCTGGGCACTCTTATATCCCAGGTGATATGCTGGGGACTTTGCTTACATTGTCTCACTGAATCTTTACGGAAAGAGGATGGGAAGCAGGTTTAGAGAGAGGCTCAGAGATTTGCCAACGTCACACACAAGTGGCTTAGTGAGAATTCAAGCCCATGTCTATTTAAGTGTAAGACCCATACCTTCCCTATTAGTGTTGTGAAATGGCCAGGCCATTTGCTTTAGCTGTCTTAGCTTCAGTTTCTGAAGAAAGACTAGCAGTATGATTCTGAGTAAGCTGATCCTCATGGTCAGATCTCATTTAAATGAATATATGTATCATTTTCTCTCTGAGTTGGTATGGCAGGATTGTCTTCTTTTTCAGTGATTAGAGAAATCATGGATTAGGTCAAGTTTTAAAACAACTTCATGGGCAACGATTTTATATTTTAAATATAAATTATAAAATTAAAATATATAAGAGTATTTTAAATATAATTTTTAATAGCTCATTTGTAAATATTTCAAATTACATCATGAAAATATTTTATTGCTAAATAGAATTTGTCTGTGAGGAAAGCCTTGGAAATTTCCAGCCACCTGCAAGTGTTTGAACTATGTATAGCTTGTTTGGGGTATACAAAAGTCAAATATATTTTATGGGAAGTGAGACGTGCTTCTTCTGTGGTTGCCTCTACTAATAAAACCCTCTAATAATTTAGTGATATTCCCTGAGGAAATGGGGGTGATTTATACAAGGGTTCCTTTTATTGTACTTTGGTATTGTGGGGCATGTTTGCTAGACCCAGGTCTGATTTATTATCATGTGAAATATTTATCATTCCTCAAAATAAAAGATGGAAAAGACCTACTGAGGGCCTTACATTATTGTAAAAAGTTACTGAAGGACACGCTTTACTCAATTTTACATGTCTTTGTCTACTTGAAATGACTCAAGTGGAGGGGCTTCCACCAGGCCACTTTGTTCTGTTGTCTTTAACTTCTTGTGACTGTGAGCTGGCAGTTGTTCAGTTTGCCCCACCTCTGTCCTAGGAAGCTTACAACAGTGCTGGGAACAATGAACAAAAATAAGAAGACTAGGAAACAATGATCATTTGGGGACGTTTTCTGTGAGAATATCTAATGTTGATTTTTTATTCTTCAGTATTAGTAGTTATTACAGTGAGGGGTGGCAGTTCTGAAGCTCGCTGCATTTCTCAGTCTAGGGAACTTCTGTTCTTGCTCTCTTATCCATTGTCTTTCCATTTCCCTTCATTCTCACTCTCTTCCTTCCTCCTTTCAGAGTCTCTCTTTTCCTCTTTTCTTTTAACTGCTTTGTTTCCAAGCCAGCAAGGGCTGTGCCCCTCAAAGACCCTGACTAATTGTAGTTGGTGACATACTGAGCAAAAATGCTGACTGCACATATTCCTCATCACATTTAAGGCCACTAAACATGGGGCTTTTATTTGAAAAATTTCAAATTTAGTATTTGGATTGACTGATTCTGAGGTTTAATAGAAGTAATTTTATTTTTTCATCTTCATTTCTCCAATAGTAAAAATTATTGTTAATATGTTCTTGGATATTCACTTTCATGTCTTTTGATTCATACTAACAGCTTATTTTTTTTCTTTAAAACAAGAATTTTTATCAAGATTTTCATACAATATTGGTGAGTTTTATAAAAGTTATTATCATGATCATAATAAGTAGGTGTTTGGAGTACTGACAGTTGTGCTGTGTAAGGCATTGTGTAAAGCAAAAGGAACAGGGCTATTGTCCTTCAGGAGCTTTTGATCTGGGATTTATGATAGTAACCCTGACTATAAGGGCCTCAGCTACTTAAGTTTGTGAATAAAGCACTTACATTATTTACAAAGAAAGGATACCTGTAATCATTGTTGTGGTTGGTGACTGAAGACTAGGTTTGGGCAGGTGCATATAAAAAAAAAAAAGGGAGACCCTACTTCTCATCCCTGTGATTGGGGAATCCCCTTTCAGAATAATGTAGGATTTTAAGTTCCAGCCTTCTAAATGTTCTGGTCGCTTCAGCATTCTTTGCCATGCCTGCAAGTTAAGTCCACATTCTTCAGCCTGCTTTAAAGGCCTCTCCAAGACAGAGCTTCTGCTCCCCAGTCTGATTGCCCTTTATTCTTCAGCTCTGACCCCCTGCCTGGCTGGGTTCCCCCTGGCTGTCCCCTTGTCTTCCTGTGTTCCACATAGGCTCTCTCTTTGTGTTGCAGCCTGGATCTAGGATACTCTTTTCATCTATCCATATCCAGAAAAAAATTGACATTAAAAACTTAGAAACAAAGCAGCTATCTTATAGGTCACTATCAATTAATTAGAGAAAGGGATATTAATAACCCCTTCAAATAGGAAAGATGTCATCTTAAAGGATAGTCTTTTGAATTGAAATAAATCCAGGTGTTTCTTTCTTAAAGCTCTATAAATTATTGATATTTATTAATAATTGAAAAATATTAATGATTATTTTTTCACATCTTCATAGAAAACCAATAAAAGTTTTATCAGAGACCAGCTTTCAGAAATCACTGAGTTAGTTAGTCAGTCACTCTTTCCTAGGCAGGCAGTTGATTTGGGCACTTCCCAGATTATGTTTTATTTTGTTGTTTGTTTTATAAGTATATGTATTTTATTCCTTTCAAAATGGCAGGTGTTTTATTAATGGCATCTGTATCGTCCTCTTTTCATGCTTGGCATACATGAGACATGCAGCTCGAGTGTTTTGAGGAGGATAATCAACAGGAGGAGGGGCTTGATGTGCTTCTAGAAAAACATCAACGGTGGAAGCTGAGTCTATTTTTGATGAGAACTAGGGAGTCAAAACATAGGTGACATAGAACATGTCCTACAAAAGACTCTGAACGTAATCCAAGTTGGATTCTTCATGAAAAACCTGAGATCCTTAAATAGCTTTTTGACATTTTTTTCACATCCCTCTTAGATTCAACTGAGTTTTGAGTTATAATATTAATTGTGATAATTTTCTCTTCATCTCATGCCTCATATATTTGTAATAAAATATCTGCTGTAGAAACATGTAGGGACAAAAAGTCTGTTGATCACTTTAATTTCTGTTAGTTTGAAGGTATGCATAAAAATGAAGCAATAACCCAACAACTTCACATTTTGCGAAAAGAAGTGAAGCAGCTGCAAGCAGAAGCTGCTAAACCACCGTCACTTAATATTGTGGAAGCTGCTGTACATGCAGAAAACTTGATTACGTAAGTTCGGAGCACATTATAGTTTAAAGTACTATTAGTATTGTATTGTTTTAAAGTATTGTTATTATTGACAATAATCAGACATGCTACTATACTCCCAGACACCTGCTAATTGAGTACAGGGATCAGCAAACTGTGGTCTTTGGACCAAATCTGGCCTGCCTGCCACCTGTTTTTATAAAGAAGTTTATTGGAACACAGCCATGCCTATTTATTTATTTAATGTGTATGGCTTTTGTGCTACAATAGCAGAATTGAGTAGTTGTGACAATTTATGGCCCATGAAGCATGAAATATTTACTGTCTGGCCCTTTATAGAATAAATTTGCTGATCCCTGAATTACAAGATGATACAATACATTGAAATTCAATCACAGATTTAGTGCTTGGTTTTTATATCAAGGTCACATTTACCCAAGCAGTTGTCATTGTCAACTCAGATTATTGAGCAAAGTTTGCACTGGAATTCCTCAGGGGAACTAGGGCTCTCAAGTGTAGTTGCCAACTTGTATCTGGCCCTTGTGGAGTTCCTCTTGGAGCTCCTGGCTTACTCATGACATCCTCTTTCTTCTCACAGCCACCAGGCTATGCCTTGAGAGAGGGGAGGGTGACCCTGCCTTTTGCTTTAAGGTGACTCCACATTCTGGCACCATCAGCTAATCCCCTAATAGATCAGGATGGTGGTGTGGAGGGGGGGCATTGAGTCCTTTTGTGGGTTGGAGTGGGGGACCTGGGAAGGAGGAGATGAGGTGAACAAAAGGTCCATGTTTCTTTTACTTGGAAAGGAACTCAAAAAATTGTGGTAATTAGAAGTGGCATCTTTATTCTAGGATCTTTTTCTATATGAAAATCTTTTTCTTCAACCTATGTTAATTTTTGGATTTGTAATTTAGAGAAATCAGGATTCTTATCTTTAAAAATATGTATTACCTAAAGAATACACTAAGTTAAATAATAAATTGCCAATTACATACAAAATGTGAAAAATTTCAGTAAGGGTAAGAATGTTAATTAGCCTTTACAATACAGCTGATCTTTCCCCCCAGGAGGGTATGAAATCATTTCTGTGTATTGAAAATAACTTGTTGGGTCAAGTTGGAAGATACCCCATGAAATATTTCTGAAGTGACATTTGTATGGGGCTCTGAGGACTCTTAAGCATGTTGCCTGAGAAATGTAATCAAAGAAACATTTGTGAGCCCACATTCTCTTACTGTAGACCAGTAGTGTTACCTCTGTTTTCCCACAGGGCCTTAGTGAATGCCTACAAGTTACAGCCTACTCCTGGGGCCCAGAAGGTCGGCATTAGCCTCTTCTTTACTGTTGTGGATCACATCAGTGATGAGACACAGCGCCATCCCCCCACAAGGCAGTTCTTTACTTCATGCATTGAGATCTTGGGACAGGTAAGGTTGTTCTGTGGTTTTAGCCTTATTCACATAGAATAAGTCCTTACAGGGTCCTCATTAGATACAGTCAGGGTTGACTTCAGGCTTACATTGTAGGTTGTGAGTCTTAACCTAGGTCAGAAGCCCCTTTGAATTGTTAACTCCTCAAGATGTGATTAGATTATTGGTATAGAATTTTGCTTCTCATAGAAGAGTTAACTTATTCATATTTGAAAGTCTCTGGGGAGACATTAGATTCTATCATGTGCTATTGGTGTTAGCAATAATATTACTGAAGCTCTTTATCATTTATAAAAGGCTTTCCACTGCATCCTCACAGAGACTCTGTATGATTGATGTCATTCCCATCTTAAAGGTAAGAAAATTGGTCTCTGAAAGATTAAGTGACTTGCTTAAAGAATACATCTGGTGAGTTCTGGAGCTGAGACTGGACACCAGGTCTTCTGACTCAACATTTAGTGCTTGTTCCACCTTCCCACTGCTGTCTCCCAGTTGCTATTCTTGGTTGCCATTTATTTATTTGACTTACTGTTAAATATATGGCTGTTTAATAAGAGCAAGGGCAATGTATCCATGCAGATTTATGAAATACACCATAAAAGAAAGAAAGTCACTCATTGGAAAATATATAAACACTTACCATGTTCTGTAACCCAAATCCAATTGAATGAGGACTTAGTCATTGGATACCTATAAGGGGGTAATATTGAGCACATAGGAAAAAGATTTTTTTAGTTTTTTTTCTGCTTATAAAATTGATGTGTACTCATTATTAGTAATGAAGATGGTATAAAAAGTATAAAGAAGAAAAATTCCTCATAATCCTGGAAATACTGGTTGCAGAACTAACACTTCATTATAGTTTATCTTGTATGTGTATACATATTAATATATGTGTGTGTATATGTAAAGATGATGTATTATTCCTACATTATAGATAGATGACAGAAATATAGACACATACTCAAAAACAGGCCATGCTATTTTATAACCTGCTTTTTTGATTCAAGCACATCTTTTAGAATTATTCCATGTTAATAAATACAGACTAATACTATGATATTTAATGTATAGTCTTCCACAGTACATATGTATTGTAATATATTGAGCCAGTACCCTCCGGATGGATATTTAGGTAGTTTGTTTTGCTACGGTAAGCCTGAGATGAATATTCTCACACGTCTTTGGGAACTTGCTTGACTACTTTTTCCAGGAAGATTTCCTAGAAGTAGGATTACTGTGTCAAAGGGACTAGCATTTGATATGTATTTTCACCCTGCCCTCCTGGGAAGTGTGTACTTGTTTACACTTAACCGTAGCAGGATTGAGTTTATCATTCTCATATCATAATCAACATTAATTAGGAATTAGCGTTCTTTTTAAGCCTTACTAATCTAATAGGGGAAATGGTACTTCATTATTATTTTAAGTTGTATTTCTGTATGTACTTTTTAAGTTGCATGACTTCCTATCTGCTTATTGGCCATTTAACTGGTTTTTTTGTAATTTACTGGTTATTGTCCTTTGCACAATTTCTGTTGGAGAGTTTCTTGTTTCTTGATTGCTTTGAAAGAACTCCTCAGACTATTAACCTGGCATCTGGAATGTGTCATAAATTAATTTTCCTCTTCATCATTTTTCTTGAATTTTATGATCTTTTTGCCTTGTAGAAGTTAACATTTTTATATATTCAAACTCATCATTTCTGCCTGTAGTCAAGCTTATCAAAGCTTTCCTAATCCTAAGATTATTTAAATATTCACTTATATTCCAGTACTTTTAAACATTCGAATCACATTAAAACAAAGTGAAGTCATCTCAATTATGTATTAATTGTGAAAGTTAGCTTTTTTAAAGTATTAGAAGCACATCTCAATAAAATTTATAATTGAGAACTTTTGTTTTCTTGGCATAATGGAGAATCATTTTAGATTAGTAATTATGGTAGATACATCGCAAATTTCTGGCTTCAAATTACCCCAATATTTTAATCTTTTAAAAATTATCTATGGATAATCCAAACCAAATTAATGGATTATCCAAATTTTTAATGTCATGTACATCAAAAAGTGACAAGTTTATCTATGTTGATTTTAGATTTCTTCTGATTGTTTCACATTTTCATTTAGAAAAAAATTCCATGTGCATTATATGTAATCCCTTAGAACTCGGTTGCTTAAATGAAAGTTGGGAAGGCAAGAATTTGGTGACATATTTCTTTTTCTGTCTTTCAAGGTGTTTATCAGTGGCACTAAGTCAGAATGCAAAAAAGTTCTGCAGACCATTATGAAGAATAGAAGGCTCTGCTCTCTCTTGTCGCCTTTCTTCACACCCAATGCTGCCCCTGCAGAGTTCATACAGCTTTATGAGAAAGTGATGAAGTTTCTAAGTGAGGACAACAGTGATGTGATTTTCATGCTGTTAACCAAGGTGAGATGTGATTCAATCCTGATGTTGTCACTGAAATGTAGAAACTTTAGTTGTTTCCCACACTATAGAAATGAAAGGCCCTCTGGAGTGTTGTTTCCAGATACAGCACATGTAATTGGGTCCTTTCACATCATCTTCAAGCTGTGCTACCACAGCTTCCTCCTGTGGGGGCATTGGTTGTGTTGTGTAGGACAGTTTATTCCCCATGGTATAAAAAGTTGTGGTTCCAAACCCTCTTTAAAGACTTAGTACAGTTTTGAAGTATTCATAATAATTTATTACATCCTTCTTTTGAACGTATCCTGAATTTATGCCTAAATTATTTGATAAATGAGTTGTAATATGTCATAGTCTTTCACATTTAGAATAAGCCAGGTCTAAACAAATTGCCTTTGTCTGTATTCTGAGTAGTATATTAACTTAGACCAAGGCAATGTATTTCCTTCACCAGTTGAGAATTTCAGAGCCTTAGCCATTTTGCCTTCAATTGTATTTCTCTGATATCAACAAGTCATAAAACCAGGGTCTGGAGACTGATCTTAGTCTCTAGTGGTGGACAATATGTTTTATAGTTTGGAAATGTGATATCAAACACCCTGAATTCTTATTAACTGAGATAGGTAACTGATGCAGACTCAGAAACATAGCTCTTAAGTGGAGACAGTTCTGTAAAGTGGCTGCTTCATTGTGGCTCTGTGACCAGTGAAGATAATTTGCAAAGTTCTGATCCTCTGAGGGATAACTTAAAAGATTTTTGCATTACGAAAAAACATGCAGAGTTGAGAAAACTGCCTCTGCATACTGGCACCCATCAGTTATTGAACTGCCTAGCTTCTTTTAAGTACTTGTATATGAATTTCAGTTTCAATCCGTATAGCTAAATGCTAGGTAACCTTTGACTTTTAAACAAAATTTGCACATAGTTTGCTCTACTTCAGTTAGTTTTCTAGTGTATAAAAGTGCTTCTTGTTTCTTTTCCTTTTAGTTCGATCTTAAGCAATGGTTAAACGCCACTAAACCTCCTCTGTCTGATCGTACCAGGCTTCTGGAGTCCATTCATTTGGCACTTACTGCCTGGGGCCTTGAACCAGATGAAGATATTTTGATGCCATTTAATCTTTTCTGTAAGCACTGGACTTACCTTCTTCTCTACCAGTTCCCTGACCAGTATAGTGACATTCTCAGGCTGCTGATGCAAAGTAAGTGCCTTTTAATTGTGACTGATTAGATCACAGTGAATATTTAATATTGCCATTTTACAGATGTCATCCAAAAATATAAAGATAATACAAGTATGCAGGGTTTGGAATCACTGATTATCACCTACGGTGCTTGGTGAACAATGCCCAAAAGGTTGCTCTCTGTAAAACTGGTCAATTATTATCCTAAATTTTAGAATTGTCTCTGATTGGGCAAGGGAGCTCTGAGTATTTGGTGGTAGAGTCCACAGGTGTGCAGCCACCTCTTTACTTGACTTTGGAGCTGTTCTCAGTGGAGTGGGGTTGAAGTGGGTCTGCTTGCTCTGCCAAGTACAGATTTGATGAGGGAAGGAAGCTCCTTTCTGGCATGTTTAATGTGTCAGTTGGTTTCTCTGTAGATCCAAATAGTGGATAAATTTGGGGGGGTTTCTCCCCCTAAAGTTTTTTTTTTATGGCTCTTTTCAGTTTATTGTGTGAAGGAGTTATACTAGTTCAAGTTAAAAGCAAACCCCAAATGGTTACATTATACAGGCTGTGAGTTATTTTAAACTTGTGACAAGGGGCAGAAGGGAAATTCTAACTCACTGCAAGGAAATCCTCACTTAGGCTTCAGTGAGCCAAAGCACTTAAAACCTGTGAACCTCCAGCTGGTCACTTTCAGCCAGTCCAGCCTCTACCAGGAACTGGCATATATTCTTGCACTGGTCACCCTGTAGCTGAATTACTTCTCCATATTCTGGATGCTCAATTACAGTACCATTGCAGGCAGATTTCTTCTTAAACACCTTCACTAGTTTCTTTTTATCATAATCATCAGCGATCCCTTGGACAGCAGCAAGGGTCTTGCTGCCATTTCTCTGTTGAATTCTTGTATGGATATGATCCTCAGTGCCTGCAGGAAGCAGATCATCACCCTTACTTGCATCATCAAAGGGATCAAAAGAGTGGAGGCTGGATAGCAGGCCTATAGTACAATTCCTTTTCCTCAGTTGGAAATGGCCTGGAGAAGGTGGGCAGGTGGGGCCGGGGAGGGACGGAGTGTCAGGAAGTGAGGGGACTCAGTGGGGAGGCTGCTGAGTCTCAGGCGGCAGCTCGGTGACTGGGGACTCCCCTAAAGTTTTGACTCTTGTTATTTGCAAATGAATTTTATCTGTATGCAACAATAGATTGTATTTATATTTGCCAAGGGAAGGAGCAGTGCTAAAATTTCCACATTCCCACCATTTGTCCCCCACTGCAATTTTCCATTGGAGTGTTGGAGCAGAGGAAGAATAAAGGATATAGGCCTTTTTATTTTTGGAATTCACTAGGTGGGAATTTTACTGAAATTTGATAAAACAGATAGTATTTACTTCTTTCATACAAACTTCATACTGTTTATAGATATAATGGGAAACTAAATTTTGGTTTATGCCAAATATTGTACTACTTTTAGAAGCATGTGATAAATAAGGTAAAAATCTATAACCACCTGAAGAATTTTTAAATGTGTGGTCTCATTTTCAAAGCACTTCATGCTGTCATTGTTTCCTATAGAGGCAAGTTGCAGGGTGGGTGGAGAAAATGTAGGAAAATGCATTTGTACAAAAATTTTGATGTAGATTTGCATAACTAATTTTGTTGTACATTTTTAAAATTTGATCAAGCCTATATTGTGGCTTTTTTCCCTGAAAACTTTTTAAGGGATTATAAACTGTTTATATAGGCAGCTGTTGACTTACATTTAGTAGGAAATTTATGCTTCTTGGGAAAAGTAATTCAATTAAAGGCTTAAGATTAACAGCACTACCTCTCAGATTCCGTGACCTCCAGCCTCTTGGCCTCCCGTCTCACGCTGGCCACCACGTTTGAGTTTCCAGGGTTCCGTCCTCTGCTCATCTGCTCTATTCATTCTCCCTGGGTGAGCCCATCGTTTTCCCTGGCTTCACTGCTATCTTCTAGGTATGCAGGACTCTCTGCCCTAAGATCCAGACCACAGTAGCCATTGGCACAGACCCTTCACTGACTCCTGGATACTTCACATTCAACATATTTTAGCTGACCTCATTGTCCTTCCTCTCAGAGCTTCTCCTGTGAGCCTGTTATTCTGTTTGGTCCAAGTGCCACCTCTGGGTGGAAAGGACCTGAGAAGGCATGTTTTTCCATCCTCTGGGCTGTGAGGTTTGCAGGTAGTAGGGTCCTGGCTGGTAGTCTTATCTTGGATGCTATATCTGCATTGCTGTAGGCTTTGCCACGTGTAGGAGTTGCATTGTAGAGTGAAGTGTGAGGGTCCTTCTGAAGGGTTCCTGGACCCTGCAGCTAGTCTGCCTTGTCCTGTTACTGCTTATTCTCACATCATCCAGCCAGGAAAATGGCCCCTTAGGATTCCTCAGTCCAGATCTGGTAGATGGGATTTCCCGTCTCACTGCCAGCAGGGTTACCAGAAACTAGGGAAGTCAAGTGTCCAGTTAGATGATTCTTGTAATAGGTTCTCTTTATTTTGGTCTATCTACCCCAGATATTTATGAATTTGTTTCGGCTTTTATTTAATTTTCATTCTTTTTTAAAGTATATGTGTTCTTTGATTCAAGTTGAAAAAGTTAGTCTGTGAAAGACGCTGACTTGCTATCCTCTCTCCTTGCCCGCTAAGGCTCTGCTGAGCAGCTGCTGAGTCCTGAGTGTTGGAAAGCCACTCTGAGAGCTCTGGGCTGCTGCGCCTCAGATTGCCAGCAGGGGGCAGCAGCTGCAGAGAGCACAGTGCTTCAAAGCTCTCCTGATGTTCTCTTGTCAGACAAGCAGGTGTGTAGCTTTTGGTGTCTGAAATTTATGGCTGTGCATTTCTTTTTTTATTTCCTTTGCTATTTATTTTTAAAACAATTGTAACATTCGAAATTTATATCTAAAATGCTGCTTTGTTGTGCATCATCTTTAAGAGCCCCATGTTTTTGTCAGTCACTTGTTTTCCCACCCCACGCCCTCTTTGCCTGGATTGCCTTTCTCTCACACCTTGGAGTCTGACTTTGCTCATCTCTTCAAGAGCAGTCCCGGCCCTCCCATCATAGATATCTTCCCTTCCCACTTTAGCCCACATGGTTCTTAATCTTACACTACTGGCTCCTTTGGTCAGGTTTCCATGCAGTGTCCACAGAGCTCTCAGTTTCATCAGTGGTATATGTGGGGATATACATATGAGACTGTATAGGAAAGAATAGTTCCTCTGCTTTAGAAAGAGTTTGAAATCTGCTGATTTACTTTCCATATGTTACATACCTTTGCAACTTTATTGCAAAGTCAAAGCCTCTTACCACAATCTCCTGAAATACTTCACTGAAAGCAGACATGTAATAAGTACCTTTTGGCCGGTCCTTCTCTTCCAGGTAATGGAGACTATACAGTGGCTCTCAAACTTTTTTTATAAGCTTCGGTTATCCACGTTAGACTTTAAAAGCTTTGGCTTGTTCTCAAAATGGAGTCCTTATGTGACTGATATGAAGATGTTCTTGGGCTATCTTGTAAAAAGGCTGCTTGACTCAGAAATTGCCTGCTTGGCCCAAGACCCATCTGCCAGCAGCAAAACAGGTAATATGCCTTTAGTGCAGCATGGAGCTGGGTCTCCTGACCTTCCATTGGAGAGACTTGAATAGACGTTTAGAGATTTAAATCTTTGTGGTGAAACTATGTATCTAAGTGTCCAGAAGAAGAAATAGGAAATATATGGTACAGGTGCGAGCCCTCATATGTATTATACCTATATTCACTTATACAGTGAGTACTTGCTTCATCTTGTCTCTGCCCCTCCTGCACAGGGCAGAGTACAAAGAAATAGGTTTCTGTCTCGAGCTCTTTCTTCCTATTATTTATCTCACTGAGGAAAGGTTTTTGAATATTTAAGCATTTTTCTTGAAAAAAGGTACTGTATAAAATTACCCATGACATTGTGTTGTAATAAAAATTCTTCAAGAAATTCCATTGCAATAAAGAAAACACAAATATAGTTACTCTAAACATGTTGTTTGTGTATCAACATAGGTTTATGAGTATATAGAAAATAAGTAGATTTTTATACTTGGTGTTATCAATATATTAAAAAAGGATGAACTTATTTCTTGTCTTTAAAATTTTTGCTTTGTTTTAGTACTGAGATCCCTACATTCAGTAATCATCCAGCTCTTTAAACCGTGGATCCTGGTTTTAGAGGACAGTGACAGGTAAGTAGTTTTTCAGATATTCAGATTCCTTTGAAATTTATAGACTTAAAGGTCTAATGATGTTTTGGTACAAGTGATGTATTCACAGATTTAATTTTTAATGTAGGGCCATATTTAAATTTAGGAAATGCTTCTTTACAAAACAAACTTAAGACATTTTGTTTGTGGAATTGTTAGTCTGGTTGATTAATATATATATATATTTTTATATAATTTATTTTGGTATCATTAATCTACAATTACATGTGCAATATTATGGTTCTTAAACTACCCCTTCATCAGGTCCCCGCCACCCACCCCATTACAGTCACTGTCCATCAGCATAGTGAGATGCTATAGAATCACTACTTGTCTTCTCTGAGTTGTACAGCCCTCCCTGTGCCCCCCCAACATTACATCTGCTAATCGTAATGCCTCTTTTCCCCTCATCCCTCCCTTCCCACCCATCTTCCCCTGGTTGATTAATATTTTAATAATTAATTTTGAGGCAAAACTGGACACTCATTTCCAGTTTTCCACAATGAAGAAGTTGAATGAGTTTTGGTACTTTTAGCTTCAGAAAAATGATGTTGCTCTCCTGAATTAGGTTTTGATAATATAACATAGCTAGATTTGAGACTAACTTGATTTTTTCAAGTACCTCAGTTATTTCTTGGAATTAAGTTAGCTTTCTAATTACTGGGTGAGCATTAACACTTTTAACATCAATTCTGCAATTAAATGAAAGCATTATTTCACAAGCATTTAAAACAGAGGTATAGAGCTGTCCAAATGCAATGAGTTGCCTACTGAGGCTTTTACTCCCTTAAAAGTATGCACACAAAAGCTAGGTGAACTTGTCAGGGGTTTTGTAAAAATTCCAAAAGTGGTAGATATTGTAGTACTTAAGGTGTTTTCACAAATACTAATTAATCTGATCCTAAGACTCAGAAAACTAAATGTCTTGCCTGAGTCCCACAGCCAGTGAGCAGAACGGGGACCATAGCTCAGGGCCTTTGAAGCCTGTGTTTGCAATAACCCACGCTTCTTCAGTAGCCTGCCGAGGAAAATAGAAACTCTGGATTCTTTGCTTTTGCTAGCAGGCTGTCCTTAAACAGTCTGCAAGCTTCAGGAGTTTGTGGTGACTATAAGGCTTCTGTTTATCCCCAGGAAGAATTAATGCAATCTGTTTTTACCAAGAGTTTGTTCTTTGGTTATTTACTGTGTGTTCATTTTTAGCCATCTTTTTGTTAGGTGATTTTTTTTCCCCATGCTTTTTGGTAGTGAAAACTGATGAAGCCACTTTATGGTGTATTTCTAAGGCACTTGAAATATAACCAGGATGCACAAGAGATGGGCTCAAGGGTGTAGATTGAATGTAAAAAAAAATGCTAATTTGATAGTTATTTAGAGCACACTTCTGAAACTTAATTGTGTTGGAATAAAGGTGAGGAAGGAAAGCAAAAAAAAAGTATGGTTGATATTATAAGCTACAGTTCACCTCCAAGAATGTACAGCCTTGAAAGTGGTCTAAATCTATCTTAGGATTGCATAATACGGTTTTCTAGGACTTAGACAAGCCCTAGACTCTGAGACCTAGAATAATTTCACCCTGGGACTTTCATTTCTAAGTGTGTGTTTCTTTTATTTAAAGCAGCCAACGATACTACCCCTGGCTGGAGAGTGATGCTGTGGTGGCCGCAAGCTTTGTGCAGTTGTTCACTGACTGTGTTGATTCATTGCATGAGAGGTTTAAAGGTATGAAGATGTTCTATTACATCTCTGGTTAGTTTTTGCTTTTCTCTAAGTCATTCATCTAATCTTGTGCCTTGGCTTTCCTCCTTTATTTAATTTAATTTTGGTAGGTAGGCAGTCATCTTTGACCAAAGAAAGGTCACAGATGTGATTATTTAGTGTAAAGCTTGTAATTCTGTATCTTGTCTGTGAGATAGCGCTGAGTTTCATCAGTCGTGAGCAGTATGCACCCCTCCTCTTCACCTGCTGCCTGTCCACCAAGGGGACCCTCACTGCTTCCTCGATGACTCTTTTTTATGTTTTCTATCTTTTTCTGCTTCACTCTGGGCAAAGTCTTGAGATCTCGCTTCCAGTTTACTCAGTCTCTCCAGCTATGTCTAATCTGCTTAAAAAATAGCCATTGAATTTTGCATTTTAACTTCTAAAAGTTAGGTTTGTTTTTCAGTTTTACCCTGATCCTTTTTTGATAGCATCTTCTTTCTTTCTTTTGTTGAAAATTCCAGTTTTTATTCTTAAAAATGATTAAACACGCTTACTTTGCTTGATGATCTGTAAGCAATAATTCCCTTATCTGATCTTCCTGTTGGGGTGGGAGGTGGCTTTTGCTGCTCTTTGATGTTCCTTCAGACTTATTCCTAGAAGTGTGCTGCCTTGTGTGTTTTGTCATTTGGTATCACAAGTCCATCTTCAGAGAGACTTTACCTATGCAGTCCATGAGGACGAGGGCAACGGGTTGTGCCTCCAGACAAGACTGCATTTGTTGCCAATTGAAGCTATGCAGTTCTTTGGCTTGGGGTTTCTCACCCTACACAGCTGCAGGAAATCAAACCCCAAACCCACTTGCAGGCATGCCTTAATTACCACAGTCAACTTTTGCCCCTCTCTGATGCCCAGTCCAAGTTAAGGCAGAGACAGTCTCCGTTTCCCCACATCTGCCCCTTCAATGGGGTATAGTCCTTAGATGATCTTGTCTTCTGTCTCTTTGTGCTGTTAAAGCCCCAGGTAAGCAAACAGTCCTGTGGCACCTGAGGCTTTAACATCAGTTTAATACTGTTTCCTAGTCTCTCTTTACTTCTGGCCCCTAGTGTTTTCGACATTGAATGTGCCTAGCTATGTATTTTCAGAGATGGTACATTTTCCTCAGTGTACCTAAATTTGTTGTACTGGGACATTTATAAGAATATTAGGTCCACCCCACCAAGTTTTACAATGGCCTACTGTTTTTCCTATCTCCAGTTTCTATTCCTGCCTATTTATTTTCCTAAAATACTGTTTCTATCCTATTGCATTTGTATCAGAAACTTTTAAGTGTAGTGTTTTAACTCAACATTTCAGAAGTGTCTGGCCCACTGCACTTCAACATTATGTGATAATTTTCTTTTGGAAACACTCTACTCCAGCCATACTGTTCCATTTATAAAAGTCCTTGGACCTTCCCTCTGCCCCTTACTTGCTCATACTGATTCTGCTACCTGGGTAAAGGTACGGGCCCTTTATGTTCTGCATATCTGTTAATGTGGATACATTTCTCTATTGCCTGGAAATCTTCATAGTACGTTGTTGTAGTTTGAGTCCATGGGAAGCAGGTGCCATAATGGAGCTAGAATGCCAGAGATTTATTTGATGCAAAGCCTGTGAAGAGGAGGGGAGAGGAGCAGGAGTAGGCAAGGCAAGGCCCAGACCCTAGTGCAGGTCTGACACCTGGAAAAGGAGAGGGGGAAGGAAGAGCTCAGCCTGCAGCTCTGAGGAAGTAGTGGCCTGTCCAGTAGGGAGTTCCAGTGCAGAGATTCCTCATTAGGAAGCCCCACATTGGGTGGAGGTGGCTAGGTCTGTGCTTAGTTGTTGGCTGAGGTCTGCCTGGGAAGAGTGTGGTGGATCCTCAGGGTGCTGTGGCCTGAGTGGTAAGTTCTGTTTGAAGAGACGTCTGAGTGGGATGCCTTGGTGGGTGCCATGTTTTTATGTCGCACCTAGTGATAGAGTTATCAGTATGTCATCCAGTATTTCTTATATAAAATATTTATAATAGACTATTTTGTTTAGAGCAGTTTTAGGTTCATAGAAAAATTGAGCAGAAAATACAGAGATTTCCTATATATCCTTTGTCCTCCTTCCTCCCACTCACCATATGCATAGCCTCCCCCACTCTTAATGTCCCCCACCACAGTAGAACATTGTTATAGTCAGTGAACCTACTACGATACAACATAGTCTCCCAAAGTTCATAGTTTACATTAGGTTTCTGCTTTGGTGTTATACATTCTGTGGGTTTGGACAAATGCATAATCATATGTATCCATTGTAGTAGCATACAGAATAGTTTCCCTGCCCTAAAAGGCCTCTGCCTATTCATTTATCCCTCCTCACTAATCTTTGGCAGCCATTGATTTTTTTACTGTCTCCTTGGTTTTAGCTTTTCCAGAATGTCATGTAGTTGGAATCATACAGTAAGTATGATTTTTCAGATCGGCTTCTTTCGTTTAGTGATGTGCACTTAAGGTTCCTCCATGTGTTTTCATGGCTTGATAGTTCATTTCTGTCTAATGTTAAATAATATTCCATTGTTTGGATGTACCTCATCCAGTATCTTCCCCCCCCCCCCTCATCCAGCATCTTTGACTTTTACATGTCTGTCTTTGTGTGTGTGTGTTGCACGCACCCAACTATAGTGTGAATTCTAGGCACAGAAATATTCTTCTTTTTATCCCTCACAAAACTTAGGTGATGCTGTATTCTTAGTGTCTATTTGCTGAGTATTGGCTCAGTGAGCAATACATGAAACCTTAATAATACTCTTTTTTTTTTGGAAAGGCAGACTTCTAGCTGCTTTTTCCCACCCAGAATTTGTTTATTAGTGGGAAGAATATTTGAGCATCAAATTATTGTCCCAAAGGCTCTGTGTTTGCTTTCTTAGTGTAAGGGCAGGCACTTTCACAGGCTCTTTCCTGTGATTAAGACGTTTGAAAGTTGCTTAGGAACAGGAGGGTGCACAGATGACATTGAGGATTGGTAACTGAGCTGACAGAGGAGGTAGAAGGACTGTGCAAAGCAGGAGGAAGGGTTCCATGGTGGCCTTTTAGTGAGCTCATCTGATCTAGCTCACTGAAAGATGAGAAAACAAGGATTTGAAAAGCAAAATGAATTTATCTGAGGTCACAGAACTTATTTGTATCTGGGCTGGGACTAGAAGCTCAGTGTTGTCCTAAGAGATGACTTCCTAGACATCTATTACCTATGTATCCATGCTTATTTAAACAAAACAATTTTTTTATCCATATTTAAATGCTACCCTTCACTCCTGTATTAAAAGGTTGTTAAAAACATGTTAATATTTCATGTTGTAGAACAAAGTAAGGACTTGGAATCGAGAGCACAGGAAAGTTAGAAATGATAAGTGGACTGGTTCCCTCTGTTGGTGCTCAAGGTCATTTTTCAAAAGTCAATGTTGAAAAACACCATCGGGTTCTGTTCTTATTGTGAGTGGTTCTCTCTTCTTTGACTGAATTCCATTCCTTTGCATAGAACCACAAATTCTGAAAAAATCTGTTTTAGACTAAATACCCCTCCATCATCATTAGCTCTTGAGGACACTAAGGTAATTGATACTCGTGAGGACAGCACTGAATGATCCAAGTCACAGAAGAGCATGCGATTCATTTTAGGATGACTTTCTTGAATGACAGTTAATAGTCTAGTTTTCACCAGGATGAAGCTATAGTCATTTGAACCTTTCCTTCTGAGAAATATTGGATTCCTCCAAGGTACCAAATGGATGAAGTGCTAAACAGTAGACTGAACATATGCTGAAGGCAACAGACTGAAGGGATACCTCGAATTGGTTGGGTTGTGCAAGTGTATTTGAGTTAAAAGGTATATATTTAAAAGTTTTGAAGATAAATTGATCACTCCTGCTATCTTCCACATACCACCTACTCATTGCCATTACCCAAGTAAGTGACTAGAGTACCATTCTTCATTACAGTGTCATAATGATATAATTATAGCTGTGCCATCAGGTTTTTTTCCCTGTCACATGAAAATCTTTGAAATTGGATAGGTATTGAGAACCTTAGGTTTTAGACTTTTAGTTCAAATTTGTATTTTGCATTAGTTTTGTTTATTTTTAGAAGACAAACCAATTGTCTTCGGCTGTATTTTCTTTTTTCTTTTTAGATAAGCTGTTGCCAGGTGATGATGGAGCCCTTCGGTTACACCTTATGCATTACTGTGAAACGTGTACAGCTCCCAGAATGCCAGAGTTCATTCTGTATGCCTTTCATAGCGCCTACCGGAAGCTCCCGTGGAGGGACCTACACCCTGACCAGATGCTCATGGAGGCCTTCTTTAAAGTAAGCCCTTTGCTTTGCGTGGCACAGCCTGGCCTCCAGGAATGGCAGGTTCACTGTGGTCTCTAGGCACCGTTGCAGTGTGTGCCAGAACAGACTGTGCCTACATTCCATGTCGCCCAAGTTGTGTTTGTGTAAAACAGCATCCCGTGGAAACCATTTCATTGTGTTCGTAGATGAGTCAAAGACAGGACTATTTTTAAAACCCAGAGAAAGATTTTGTCTGTAATCTGGCAGCCATCCCCTAGATTTTAGTGATTGCTGTGTGAGTACGTTCTAATGACTTTGTCATGCACAATCTTGATGTTTTTGTTTATGCGTGTTTTTCTAGGATAATATCATTCGAACTACCTATTGTTAAATGTTCTATTAAAGCAAAATGTAAGTTGGAACACAAGCCATTAGTTTCTTTAAGCAGTTATGTGAGGGAATAATTAGATTGTAGGAGATAGAAGTGCACTGTAACAACCAGTTATGCATCATCATCATGTAAAGACCTGAAATAACCTGGGAAAGTGCCGGTAAGTTTGTGTGGGGGTGTTTGTAAAAGAGGCAGTAGTTACAGAAAACAGGAGCAGCAGTGTCACTAACAAACCAGTCAGGCATTTGTTCTTATTGTTTCTATTTTTAAAAACCCTTTATAATCTTGTCTTAGCTTTTTATGATCATTTGTTTATTTGTTCATAGTTGCCAGTTCATTTGGGTGTACACCTAACTTAATGTCATATTTCTTATTGAGACATCTTAAGTGCTTTAATTACTGCAGGTCCACAGTTACTTATGACAATTAGTGAAGTGTACTGCAGTCTTCTGCTGCTGTAATTGGAGACCCCACCTGGAGCTGCTCTTGCGCTGAGCCCAAAAGAAAGTGGAGGACAGTTGTCTAAGAGAAATACAAGGCCAAGAATGGTTTTATAGCTAGGCTTAGTGTATGAAACAGGCACTACATAGATATTCATCACCATTATGAACATGGAAGACAATGTTTGTTTAGAGGGTTGTAAGATAGCATTTAAGTAAGCGGGCAGCCTTAGCTGTAAGACAGATTAAATAGTAGGACAATCTATAAAGGGATCCTGTAGACTCTTTCTCTAGGAGTTTTAGTCTAATGATAGCTAGCCTTGGCCTGCCCTGAAGCTGAGAACCTTTTGGGTCTATGCGTTTTCTTGGTGTAATGAAGTATATTTTTTGAGGGGTTGAGGATGAGGATGAAGAACAGACTATAAAGGAGGATGAAGTATGATTTTTTACAAGGGAAAAGAATAAGTAGTTAGCATAATACAATGATGTTGGTAATGGGAGAATGTGAATCATCACCAATTCCATTGATTGTGACTTTATAAATGGAGTACAGCTTTTTAATCTTTATTTTAAAAGGAAAAATTTGTAGCTGGACATGTTTTATTTTAAACAGACTTGAAATAGGCTTATAAGAGATAACTTTGACATTGATTATATACTTTATAATACATTTTCCATACCCTTATATATTTTAAATAGGATTTAATTAAATGTTACACAATCATAAAAAATTATAATGATTAATATGGAGGCATTTTAATAACATAACATTACTAAAGTGGCAGTATAAAAACTATGTGTACACTATAGTGGGTCTCAGGGTATGGTTCTAGGATTAGCACTTGGGAACTTGCTCAAAATGCATATTCCTGCTCCCATCTAGATGTAGGGAGTAGAATTAAAAATTCTAGGGCTGGGGCCTGGCAATCTGTGTTTTAGTAAATCCTCCAGGTGGTTCTGACGCACTGTCAGGCTTTGGGAACTGCTGGCTAGTACATCTCAACCGTTGTCCTGTCCCAGCACACCTTAGGGCTGTGTAGACTCCCTTAAACACCAGTGACTGACTGCAAATCCACCCTGGTTGGAGCTAGAAAAGGTCATTCTCTCCTGTTAAGAATTAGTGGAATGAATAATGAACTCTAAACAAGCTGAAAAATGTACATACACACTACTAAGTGTGGAAGGACAGATACTAATAAATGTTAAGTCTAATCTCTGGAGGTAGGATTATGAATGATTTTTATAATCTGAGAAAAAGTTACTTAAAAAAATACCAGTAGATTTATACACAGTTTCAAGATCCATAGACAATTTAAAGTATAACATTGATTTTAATACGTTTCCATTTACACGTTTCCATTTAGGTGGAACGAGGAAGCCCCAAGAGCTGCTTCCTATTTCTGGGCTCTATCCTTTGTGAAGTCAACTGGGTCAGTGCACTCTCTGATGCCTGGAGTCCCAGTCCCCACCCAGAGACCCGGAGCATGATCGTCTGCCTCCTTTTCATGATGATTTTATTGGCAAAGGAAGATCAACTTGTAGATCAAACAGTAAGTTTGGAAGGCCTGTGTGAGGACGCAGCATGGCGTCCTAGATCCTCACTGTCTGTGAAGTTGTAGTTTCTCAGTTGTTTCCCTGATGGCTCTGTCAATGTGGGTATATGCTTGGCACAGGGGATGTGCCTTCAACTAGGCGCCTGATTTTCTTAGATAGTTCATCATCTAATTCTAGATTATGAAGGGAACCACACTGAGTTAGAATATAAAAATCAATTCTCATTAATTGCTAGTTCTATCACCAGATCAGAGAGTTCTTTGAAAACGATTCTGAATACTTAAAAATATTATTAACATATTTTTGCCAAGACTTTTGTTATTGCTTTCACTAGTACTCCTAACTTGAGTAGATACTTGTTTGACATCTTAACTGTTGTAGGCTGATCATAGGCCATCATAGTAGTCACTGCACAGACTAGTGAGGGACACAATTCTGGGAAATCGGAAGCTCTAGAGCTAACGGAATATGTGTTTCATTTTTAGGATTCATCTCTACTTTGTCTCCTTGGACAGACAAGCTCACTCTCATGGCATCTTGTGGATGTTGTGTCATACCAGAGCGTGCTAGGTTATTTCAGCAGCCATTACCAGCCATCCATCATCTTGGCAAAGGAATCTTCTGCTGAATTAATTGTGAAGCTCCTGAAAGTATCTGCAGGCCTTTGTGTTCCTACTGATGGCCAGAAGCATCTTGTAAGTTGAGTGGGTGCTGTAAAAGGCAGAGTGTTCTTCAGCACTGGCAGTAGCTGTAAGACTGTAAGTGCTGCTGAAGACAGTCTGAAACCTTGTGATGGCTCAGCAGAAAAAGTTGGAGGATGTGTATCATTGTGTACTCCTATTTTGGCTTCTCAGATCTTTTAGTTTTAATTATCTCTTCTGATAAGCTTTTACTTATTAGCAGTGTCATGCTAACAAGAGGTCAGCTGGCAATTGGTTCAGTTACCTGAATGTCATTGGCAGCAGAATGTCAGGGAAGTTAGGAGCATTAGTTTGAAGTCTGATGAACTCAGGGCCCAGCTCACTACCATCCTGCCCTTAATTTTCTCATCTGAATTGAAAATAATATTACCTTGCCTCAAAGTATTGTTGTAAGGATTAAATTAGATAATGAACATAAAAGTTTCTGGAAAAGTGCCTGGCAAGTGTGTAGGTGATGTTGTTCTTAATGTAGTAAAAAAGGAAGCATTTTCTACTGGAATTTGGGAGAATGGGTTCCAGTCTAAGTGTTCCCACAGGTTTGCATGTCCTTGGACACAGGGCCCTTTACACACCTGTCTGCCTGTGGCTTCCCGCTCTGTGCTCTTCACTCCCTACTAAGGTGGTCAGTGTACTGCTGTGTTCCTGGGGAATACTCAGTTAACACTGCTTGCATGGATTCATTTGAACAATCCTTTTTCTGTTTGTCAGGATGCAGTTCCAAAATGCCAAGCCTTCATTCATCAGATGGTTCAATTCCTCAGCTCCCTGGAACAAAATGGAAAAATCACCTTAGCAGTGCTAGAACAGGAACTGTTTAAACTCTTGGATGATATACTTGTCTTTAACCTGCCTGGTAAGTGACCACAGGGAAGTCATGCATTTATTCAGTAAATGAATTTCTGCTAGTGTATAGGCATTATGAGATCAGCAAGATGGTCAGGACACTCTCATTTCTGTTTTCAGAGCAGCAGGGTCAGAAACATGACTGGATTGCTGGGATTTTGTGCATCTCAACACTGGGCAAGGCATGAACATTAAGAACGTGAGGAGGGCTGACACTGTCAGATGCTGATGTGAGGATAAGCGGGCCGGGGGTTAAGTTATAAGACTGGAGTTAATGATCGGGAGGTACCTAGAGCAGCATTCGTAGGTGTTTGGGCTCTTCCCTGGGAGGGCCCTTCAGAGTCACCTGTAGGCTTGTAAAACAACTGCATGTGGAGAACTTTTGCTCCCAGCAGTTGGGGGACTGGACATCCTCACTGCCTCCCCTGCCGAAAACAACTAAGAATGCTGGATAAAATGTTTTTAAGAAATCAAAAATTACTTAACAAGGTGGCAGAAAATCTCAGAGGTCAGAAGCTAAGTGGCAAGAGGAATCATCTAGGAGTACTGAGGCTGGCTTTCATCTTGCAAGCTTTTGCTGAACCTTCTTAGATTAGGAGGAGGTGCTAAAGCCCTGTTGGGAGCCGAAGATGGGCATCTAAAAAGAGTTTCTGTGCATAATTCCCCAGGATGCATCCTCAGTGTTAAGGATGAGCCAGAAATAAAACTGCCCCCAGGAGAGGAAAACAAAGACAATTCTTGTTTACCTTGGAGTTGGGTCAAATGTCTAAGTGTGTGTGGAGGGAAAGCTACCTCTTTTGAAAATTAGGAAGTACATGTAACCCTCATGTGGGTTTAAAGCACGAATTCATAACTACCTAGGTTGTCCAAAAAAATCCCTCAACCTGGGAATTGAGTTAAAGTAGTTTTGTGTTGGCAGTGCAGCCAGGTGCCTAGCAGAAAGCAACCAGAGAATCTCTTTGGAGGAACCCACCTTCAACTCAGGCCTCGGAATGTCACATTTTTAAAAAGTCATAAAACACAAGGAAAGAAGGCACCACAAGCAAGTCAGCATAGTCAGACATGTAAAGACTTAAGATGTTGGAATAATTAGCGCAGTAATTAATTTTAGTTTTTAAAAATTTAAAAATAAGATAAAATAAGAGAGATTTGAAAATACCAATAAGGAGCAAGGCATTGTAGGAATACTCAGCTTTGAGAGAGAATCTGATATTCCTGAAATGAAAAACACAAAAATTCTACTAAAAAGTTAATGAGTAAGTTTAGCAGCAGGTCCAACCCATCTGAAGAGAACATTAGTAAACTGAAAAAACAATTATGAAGAAAAGAAAATACCCAGAGTGTAGAACCAACAGAAAGAATGGGAAGATGAGGTTAAAGGGCATAGGGGGCAGGCTGAGAAGATCAACATCTATCCAGTCATCCAGTCAGAATACCAGAAAGAGAGGAGATATAGAACTGGGGAGAAGCAATAGCAAAAGAGACACAAGGCTAAGAATTTTCCAGGGCTGATGAAGACAACAATCCTTAGATTCAGTAAAGCCAGCAAACCCATGCAGCATAAATAGAAATTCAGCCTGGACACACCATAGGGAACCTTCAGAAGCACTGGTGACAAAGAAAAAAACTCCACATCCAGGAAGGGAAGACAGAGTACCTACAGTGGAACAATACTTACACTGACAGCCAACTCGGAACTGCAACAAAGGAAGCTGTAAGGCATGGATCAACAACTTCAATTTGCTGTGAGGAAATGACTTATAACCTGGAATTGTAAACTAAGAAAAGCCGTCTTTCAAGAATGAAGATGAAATAAAGATATTTTCATGGAACACTGAGAATGTTTGTCCCAGTAGACATCACTAAAGGAAATACTAACATGTGTTCTTTAAGTAGAAATAGAGTGGTCACTTGTAAAAGATTTGAATTGCACAAAGGAAAAATAAGCAGAGACGGTGCTACAATGTGACTACCTATGCAAATATATATAAACAGAACTACCTATGTAAAACTATAATAATCATGCATTTAGGGGTTTAAAAAGCAAGAGCTAAAATGAAATTACATGATCACAAGTATATTAAAGTTAGGAAGAAGGAGGTTAAATTACAAGAATTCTAAAGTTTTAGTATTGTTTGAGGAGGTAAATTGACTAAATTTACATCTTGTAAAATATGAATGTTGAAAATTCTAAGAAATTCACCAAAAGAATAGAAATAAAATGTATAATCTCCAAGTTAGTAGAGGGAGATAAAAAGGAATTCCCAAAATATGTGCAATTCAAAGTAGGCAAGAAAAGAAGCATGGAGAAGGTGAGGAAAATGACCAAAAACAAGATAGTAAAATTAAAACATATCAGTACATGTAAATGGAACAGTACTCAGGTTAAAAGACAAAGATTGTTGGATTAAATACTTAATGGCGTCTAGCTTTAAGCTATATTAGAAGTACATCTAGAGCATAGGATATAGAAAGCTTTCAATAAGGCAGCCCTGTCAGGCAAATATTAAAATAGAAAACTGGCATAGCTTTGTTAACATTAGACAGAGAGAACTATAAGGCAGAAACCATTAAGAACTAGATGATCTCTACTGTGTTTTCCTGCCTTAAAGTTGCATGAGAAAAAAATAAGAAATAAACTTTAGTAGAGATAAGGAGAGTCACTGGAAATTGATAAAAGGTTTAATTCACCAGGAGAATATAATAATTATAAACTTACTTGTATCTAATAATGCAGTAGAAATGCAAATACATAAAGTGAAAATTGACAAAACTAGAGAAATGTCAAAGTCACTCACAGTGAGAGATTTTGACATATGTCTCACAGTTGGTGAAGTAGACAGAAAATCAGGAAGGCTGTAGGAAGTCTGAACAGCACAGCTGGATGTAATGGGTATGTGGAGAATGATATGTCCTGAAAATGCAGAGGGTACACTGTAGCTGTCTCACAAGGGACAGTTAAGGAACTTGACGCCTTAACTAGGCTTAACGCAAGTCTTAACCAATCCCAAAGGATGGGTATTGAACATTAACGCAGGACAGTGAACTTAGATGTCAGTAACAAAATATAATGGTGGTGGGGTGGGAAGGAACTAAACATTGGAAATTAAGAAGCAAACTTTTAAATAACTTAAGTAATTTAAAATATTTAGAATGAAATGAAAAAATAGAATGCATCAGAATGTGTGGGATACAGCTAATATGGGACTTAATTTCATGGCCTTTAATGCTTATATTAAAAATTTTAAAGCTGAAAATTAATAAGAATCCAGTTAAATTTATAAAAAGAACAGCAAAATACAACCAAAGACTGTAGAAGGAAGGAAATCATAAAAAGAAAGTAAATAGGAGGAGACTAAGGGTGAAGAGCAATGAAACAGGTAAATGTGCAGGTAAATCTAAATGAAATCTGACTGTATAAAACAGTAATAATAGTGACGTCTTACTGGGTTATGGCAACAGGAGGGAGGGTGACAGGAGTTAGAAAGTTACAAAGCCTTTACCTTGTCTGGGAACCAGTTAATATCAGTCTTTGAAAAATCAAGGAAGTGTTATATAATTTGTAAGTCATCCACTATACGAATGTTAGGAGTTTCTAACTTTCAAACTAAAAGAGAAAAAAGGTAGAATAGTAGGAAACAATGTAAAAGAAGGAAAGGAGAAAAAATGTAGAATGGGAAGAACAACTAGAAAGCATATAGTAAGATAGTAGATTTTGAGCCAATTATATCAGTAATTCCATTAAATATGAATGCCTAAAATTGTCACACTGGATAAGGAGGAAACAACCCAGTAGAGCAAAATGAACAAGATCCTTGAATTGACATTCTATAAAATAGAATATCTAAGTGACCAATGTATATACAAAAAGGTGGTAAACCTTACTAACAATTAGGGAAATGCAAAATAAGACCTTTATTTTAGTGACTTTCAATGATATATCTACCAAAATGGCTAAAATTAAAAAGGCTTCTTCAATATTAAGTATTAGCAAGGATGTACATCATTGGAACTCATACTGCTGATAAGTAAATTGATAGAACCATTTTTTAATTAATTTATTTATTTTATTAAGGTATTACTGATATACACTCTTATGAAAAAAACAATATGGTTACTACATTTACCCATATTATCAAGTCCCCACCCATACCTGAATGCAGTCACTGTCCATCAGGGTAGTAAGATGCCACAGATCACTATTTGCCTTCTCTGTGCTACACTGTTTTCCCTTTGATCTCCCACACCATGTGTACTAAATAAATGTAATACCCCTCAATCCTTTTCTCCCACCCTCCCACTTGCCCTCCCACACACCTTCCCTATGGTAACCACTAGTTCCTTCTTGGAGTCTCTGAGTCTGCTGCTATTTTGTTCCTTCAGTTCTGCTTCGTTGTTATACTCCACAAATGAGGAAAATCATTTGGCACTTGTCTTTCTCTGCCTGGCTTATTTCACTAAGCATAATATCCTCCAGCTCCATCCATGTTGTTGCAAATGGTAGGATTTGTTTCTTATGGCTGAATAGTATTTCATTGTGTATATATACCACCTCTTCTTTATCCATTCATCTACTGATGGACACTTAGGTTGCTTCCATATTTTGGCTATTGTAAAAAGTGGTGCAATAAACATAGGGGTCCATATGTCTTTTGAATTTGAGAAGTTGTATTCTTTGGGTAAATTCCAAGGAGTGGGATTCCCGGGTCAAATGGTATTTCTATTTTTAGTTTTTTGAGGAACCTCCATATTGCTTTCCACAATGGTTGAACTAGCTTACATTCCCACCAGCAATATAGGAGCGTTCCCCTTTCTCCGCATCCTCGTCAGCCTTTGTTGTTCTTAGTCTTTTGGATGGTGGCCATTCTTACTGGTGTGAGGTGATATCTCATTGTGGTTTTAATTTGCATTTCCCTGATGATTAGTGATGTGGAGCATCTTTTCATGTGTCTGTTGGCCATCTGAATTTCTTCTTTGGAGATTTGTCTCTCCATATCCTATGCCCATTTTTTAATAGGGTTATTTGTTTTTTGGGTGTTGAGGCACTTAGGTTTTTTATATATTTTGGATGTTAACCCCTTGTTGGATATGTCATTCACAAATTTATGCTCCCAAACTGTAGGATGCCTTTTTGTTCTGTTTATGGTGTCCTTTGCCATACAGAACCTTTTTAGTTTGATGTAGTCCCATGAGTTCATTTTTGCTTTTGTTTCCCTTGCTCGAGGAGATGCGTTCAGGAAGAAGTCGCTCATGCTTATAGTCAGGAGATTTTTGCCTATGTTGTCTTCTAAGAGTTTTATGGTTTCATGACTTACATTCAGGTCTTTGATCCATTTTGAGTTTACTTTTGTGTATGGGGTTAAACAATAGTCCAATTTCATTGTTTTGCATGTAGCTGTCCAGTTTTGCCAACACCAGCTGTTGAAGAGGCTATCATTTCCCCATTGTATGTCCATGGCTCTTTTATCGTATATCAATTGACCATATATGGTTCGGTTTATATCAGGGCTCTCTAGTCTGTTCCATTGGTCTATGGGTCTGTTCTTGTGCCAGTACCAATTGTCTTGACTACTGTGGCTTTGTAGTAGAGCTTAAAGTTGGGGAGCGTAATCCCCCCAGCTTTATTCTTCCTTCTCAGGATTGCTTTGGCTATTCGGGGTCTTTTGTGGTTTCATATGAATTTCAGAATGATTTTCTCTAGTTCGTTGAAGAACGCTGTTGGTATTTTGATAGGAATTGCATTGAATCTGTAGATTGCTTTAGGCAGCTTGACCATTCTGACAATATTAATTCTTCCTATCCATGAGCACAGATGTGATTCCATTTATTGTTATCTTCTTTAATTTCTCTCATGAGTGTCTTGTAGTTTTCAGAGTATAGGTCTTTCACTTCCTTGGTTAGGTTTACTCCTAGGTATTTTATTCTTTTTGATGCATCTTGGAATGGAATTCTTTTTTGTGATTTCTCTTTCTGCTAGTTCATTGTTAGTATATAGGAATGCCACAAATTTCTGCATATTATTTTTGTACCCCGCAACTTTGCTGAATTCAGATATTAGATCTAGTACTTTTTGAGTGGATTCTTTTTTTATGTACAATATCATGTCATCTGCAAACGGACAGTTTAACCTCTTTCTTGTGAATCTGGATGCCTTTAATTTCTTTGTGTTGTCTGATTGCCATGGCTTGGACCTCCAGTACTATGTTGAATAAAACCGGGGAGAGTGGGCATCCTTGTCTTGTTCCCGATCTTAAAGGAAAAGCTTTCAGCTTCTCACTGTTTAGTATAATGTTGGCTGTGGGTTTGTCATATATGGCCTTTATTATGTTGAGGTACTTGCCCTCTATACCCATTTTGTTGAGGGTTTTTATCATGAATGGATGTTGAATTTTGTCAAATGCTTTTTCAGCATCTATGGAGATGATCATGTGGTTTTTGTCCTTCTTTTTGTTGATGTGGTGGATGATGTTGATGGATTTTTGAATGTTGTACCATCCTTGCATCCCTGGAATAAATCCTACTTGATCATGATGTATTTTTGAATTCAGTTTGCTAATATTTTGTTGAGTATTTTTTTTTTTGCATCTATGTTCATCAGGGATATTGGTCTGTAATTTCCTTTTTTTGTGGTGTCTTTGCCTGGTTTTGGTATTAGAGTGATGCTGGCCTCATAGAATGAGTTTGGAAGTATTCCCTCTTCTACTCTTTGGAAAACTTTAAGAATGATGGGTATTAGGTCCTCACTAAATGTTTGATAAAATTCAGCTGTGAAGCCATCTGGTCCAGGCATTTGGTTCTTAGGTAGGTTTTTGATTACCAGTTCAGTTTCGTTGCTGGTAATTCGTCTGTTCAGATTTTGTTTCTTTCTGGGTCAGCCTTGGAAGGTTGTATTTTTCTAGAAAGTTGTCCATTTCTTCTAGGTTATCCAGTTTGTTACCGTATAATTGTTCATAGTATTCTCTAATAATTCTTTGTATTTCTGTGGTATCCATAGTGATTTTTCCTTTTTCATTTCTGATTCTGTTTATGTGAGTAGACTCTTTTTTTCCTGATAAGTCTGGCTAGGGGTTTATCTATTTTGTTTATTTTCTCTAAGAACCAGCTCTTGCTTTCATTGATTCTTTCTATTGTTTTATTCTTCTCAATTTTATTTATTTCTGCTCTAATCTTTATTATGTCCCTCCTTCTACTGACTTTGGGCCTCATTTGTTCTTCTTTTTGTAGTTTGTTAATTGTGAGTTTAGACTGCTCATATGGAATTGTTCTTCTTTCCTGAGGTAGGCCTGTATTGCAATATAGTTTCCTCTTAGCAAGGCCTTCCCTGCATCCCACAGATTTTGCAGTGTTGAGTTATTGTTGCCATTTGTCTCCATATATTGCTTGATCTCTGTTTTTATTTGGTCATTGATCCATTGGTTATTTAGGCGCATGTTGTGAAGCCTCCATGTGTTTGTGATATTTTTCATTTTCTTTGCATAATTTATTTCTAGTTTCATACCTTTGTGGTCTGAGAAACTCGTTGGTACAATTTCAATCTTTTTGAATTTACCAAGGCTCTTTTTGTGGCCTAGTATATGATCTATTCTTGAAAATATTCCATGTGACTTGAGAAGAATGTGTATTCTGCTGCTTTTGGGTGTAGAGTTCTGTAGATCTCTGTTAGGTCCATCTTTCTATTGTGTTTTTCAGTGCCTCTGTCTCCTTACTTATTTTCTGTCTGGTTGATCTGTCCTTCAGAGTCGGTGGAGTGTTAAAGTCTCCTAGAGTGAATTCATTGCATTCTATTTCTTCTTTTAATTCTGTTAGTATTTGTTTCACATATGTAGGTGCTTCTGTGTTGGGTGCATAGATAGTTTATAATGGTTATATCTTCTTGTTGGATTGACCCTTTTATCATTATGTAATGTCCTTCTTGGTCTCTTGTGACTTTCTTTGTTTTGAAGTCTATTTTGTCTGATACAAGTACTGCAACTCCTGCTTTTTTCTCTCTATTAGTTGCATGAAATATCTTTTTCCATCCCTTTATTTTTAGTCAATGTATGTCTTTGGGTTTAAAATGAGTGTCTTGTTGGCAGCATATAGATGGGTCTTGTTTTTTTATCCTTTCAGTGACTCTATGTCTTTTGATTGGTGCATTCAGACCATTTACATTTAGGGTGATTATCGATACATATGTACTTATTGGTATTGCAGGCTTTAGATTCGTGGTTACCAAAGGTTCAAGGTTAACTTCCTTACTCTCTAAGAGTCTAATTTAACTGACTTATTATGTTATTACAAACACAATCTAAAGGTTCTTTTTTTTTCCTTCCTCCTTTTTCTTCCCCCTCCATTCTTTATATATTAGATATCATATTCTGTACTCTTTGTCTATCCCTTGATTGACTTTGGGAATAGTTAATTTAATTTTGCATATTCTTAGTAATTAGCTGTTCTACTACTTTACTGTGGTTTTATTACCTCTGGTGACAGCTATTAAACCTTAGGAACACTTCCATCTATAGCAGTCCCTCCAAAATACAGTGTAGAGATGGTTTGTGGGAGGAAAACTCTCTCAGCTTTTGCTTTTCTGGAAATTGTTTAATCCCTCCTTCAAATTTAAATGATAATATTTCCAGATAAAGTATTCTTGGTTCAGGGCCCTTCTGCTTCATTTCATTAAATACATTATGCCACTCCCTTCTGGCCTATAAGGTTTCTGCTGAGAAGTCTGATGATAGCCTGATGGGCTTTCCTTTGTATGTGATCTTATTTCTCTCTCTGGCTGCTTTTAATAGTCTGTCCTTATCCTTGATCTTTGCCCTTTTAATTACTATATGTCTTGGTGTTGTCTTCCTTGGGTCCCTTGTGTTCGGAGATCTGTGCATATCCATGGCCTGATAGACTATCTCCTTCCCCAGATTGGGGAAGTTTTCAGCAATTACCTTCTCAAAGACCCTTTCTATCCCTTTTTCTCTTTTTCTTATGGTACCCCTATAATGCGAATATTGTTCTATTTGGATTGGTCACACAGTTTTCTCAATATTCTTTCAATTTTAGAGATCCAATTTTCTCTCTGTGCCTAAGCTTCTTTGTATTCCTCTTCTCTAGTTTCTGTTTCATTTATCGTCTCCTCCACTGTATCCACTCTGCTTTTAATACCCTCCATTGTGTTCTTCAATGATTGGATCTCCGACCGGAATTCATTCCTGTGTTCTTGAATATCTTTCCGTACCTCCATGGGCATGTTAATGATTTTTATTTTGAACTCCCTTTCAGGCACACTCATGAGGTCAATTTCATTTAAATCTTTCTCAGGAGTTGTATTCATAATTTTACTCTGAACCAGGTTCCTTTGGCATTTTATATTTGTATATGTCACTGTCTAGTGTCCAGAAGCTCTACTCCCTGGAGCTGCCCAGGCCCTGAAGCAATGTTGGACATCACAGGGGAGAGGTATTGGTGCCTGGGGGGAGGAAAGAGCTGTTTCCTGCTTCCCAGCTGCTATTCCTGTCTCCACTGCCTGAACCAGTGGGCTGAGCACACAGGTATAAGCCTCTATGCTTTCCATTTGTAGTTGCTATAGACAGATTTTCCCTCTGGCTGGGCTAACGCCCGGGTAGGGTTTGCCAGTTTGCGAGTCACGTGGGGCTCGCCAGGAGAAAGGTGCAGTAGGCTGCGTATCACGGGGGATGGGGGGGTGGGGTCCTTGGAGCTGTATAGCCAGCCAGGGAGCTGGAGCACCTGAAGATCATCTAAGGAGGAAGATTTCTTTTTCCTCCTTAAATATGAGAGTCTATATGGCAAAACTCCCAACCTGCTGGGCAGAGTGCATCCGGATAATTTTGTCTACCTGTCCTCTCCTGAGCAGTAAGCTCTGTGCAAGCCTTGCCCCTTGAGCAGCCCCCTTGCTAAGGGCTTTCTTGTTAGGAAGTCTCTCAGATTGCCCGCCTTTCTTTTGTCCCAGAGCAGCCGGATATGGATCCCTGCTTTCCACAAGCAGCTGGAATCTCAGTCTCTCCAGAAATTCTGCCCATCTTAGCTTTCCAACCCCGTAATCACGAGAGTATCATGCAAGCACCATGAAATGTAGGTTTGTGCTCCCAGAGCAGATCTCTGGAGTTAGGTATTCAGCAGTCCCAGGCCTCCACTCCCTCCCTGCTCCGTTTCTCTTCCTCCCACCTGTGAGTTGGGTTGGGGGAATAGCGTGGGTCCCGCCCTGGGCCACAGCTTTGGTATGTTACCCTGTTCTGTGAGGTCTGCTGTTTTCTCCAGATGTATGCAGTCTGGCGCAGTCCTCTTTCCTGTTGCTCTTTCAGGATAAGTTGTATTAATTATATTTTCGTATTATATGCAGTTTTAGGAGGAAGTCTGTGTCTCACCTCTCACGTCGCCACCTTTAATCCCCCTCGATAGAACCATTTTAAAAAGTTTGGCATCATCTATCCTATGACCCAGAATTCTATTCCGTGATATATTATAAAAGAAATGTATATAGCTATGCTCTGAGAAACATAAGTCATGTCCACAGCTATGCATCTGAGGGTGTCCCACACTGGAAATAGCCAATATTTCAGTAGAAGGGATGAATTGTTATATATTTATAGAATAGAATGGAAAAAGTTGTGAAAGTAAAGTACAGCAGTGAAAATCTGTAACTACATGAATGAATATCGCGCTTTATTTTTATTTTTATTTTGTTTATTTATTTATTTTTAATATAATTTATTTTATTATCGTTAATCTACAATTACATGTGCAATATTATGGTTATTAAACTACCCCTTCATCAGGTCCCCCCCACCAACCCCATTACAGTCACTGTCCATCAGCGTAGTGAGATGCTATAGAATCACTACTTGTCTTCTCTGAGTTGTACTGCCCTCCCCGTGCCCCCCCAACATTACATCTGCTAATCGTAATGCCCCTTTTTCCCTCTTATCCCTCCCTTCCCGCCCATTTTCCCCAGTCCCTTTCCCTTTGGTAACTATTAGTCCGTTCTTGGGTTCTGTGAGTCTGCTGCTGTTTTGTTCCTTCAGTATTTTTTCTTTGTTCTTATACTCCACATATGAGTGAAATCATTTGATACTTGTCTTTTTCGGCTTGGCTTATTTCACTGAGCATAATACCCTCTAGCTCCATCCATGTTGTTGCAAAGGGTAGGATTTGTTTTCTTCTTATGGCTGAATAATATTCCATTGTTTATATGTACCACATCTTCTTTATCCATTCATCTACTGATGGACACTTAGGTTGCTTCCATTTCTTGGCTATTGTAAATAGTGCTGCAATAAACATAGGGGTGCATCTGTCCTTTTCAAATTGGGCTGCTGCATTCTTAGGGTAAATTCCTAGGAGTGGAATTCCTGGGTCAAATGGTATTTCTATTTTGAGTATTTTGAGGAACCTCCATACTGCTTTCCACAATGGTTGAACTAATTTGCAGTCCCACCAGCAGTGTAGGAGGGTTCCCTTTTCTCCACTTCCTCACCAACATTTGTTGTTGTTTGTGTTTTAGATGTTGGCCATCCTCACTGGTGTGAGGTGATATCTCATTGTGGTTTTAATCTGCATTTCTCTGATGATTAGCGATGTGGAGCATCTTTTTCATGTGCCTGTTGGCCATCTGAATTTCTTCTTTAGAGAAGTGTCTATTCATGTCCTCTGCCCATTTTTTAATTGGATTATTTGCTTTCTGTTTGTTAAGGTGCATGAGTTCTTTATATATTTTGGATGTCAACCCTTTATCAGATACGTTTTTTATGAATATATTCTCCCATACTGTAGGATGTCTTTTTGTTCTACTGATGGTGTCCTTGCTGTACAGAAGCTTTTCAGCTTGATATAGTCCCACTTGTTCATTTTTGCTTTGGTTTCCCTTGCCCGGGGAGATATGTTCATGAAGAAGTTGCTCATGTTTATGTCCAGGAGATTTTTGCCTATGTTTTTTTCTAAGAGTTTTATGGTTTCATGTCTTACATTCAAGTCTTTGATCCACCTTGAGTTTACCTTTGTATATGGGGCTAGACAGTAGTCCAGTTTCATTCTCTTACATGTAGCTGTCCAGTTTTTCCAGCACCAGCTGCTGAATAGGCTGTCATCTCCCCATTGTATATCCAAGGCACTTTTATCAAATATTAATTGACTGTATATGTTTGGGTTAATGTTTGATTTTCTATTCTGTTCCACTGGTCTGTGGGTCTGTTTTTGTGCCAATACCAAATTGTCTTGATTACTGTGGCTTTGTAGTAGAGCTTGAAGTCAGGGAGTGTAATTCCCCCTGTTTTATTCCTCCTTCTCAGGAT